>OX421493.1:43815024-44015024 GCA_949126835.1 Anisus vortex
CCCAGTTTTAAGTCTCTGGGACAATGATTTTAGTAAACAAATTTTTACTACACAATTTGCATTTGGTAAAAATAAAATATTGTATATGCGTATATCAGTACCGGTACTCAAATTGACAAAAATACGTAAAATGAACAATCAACTAATTAATATTTTAACATTATAAATGTCATTTTTTTAAACACCTTTTTAGCTACTTGCTTGTTTTCATTGGTATGCATTTACTTCATTTGATAGTATATAGCACACTTCCATATTAAATAATATGTAAATTTTGAAAAGCCTTATTTTTAAGGTTTGAACATTGAAAAGAAATTATTAATAGACCAGACTAGGAATCGGCAACCTACGGCAAGCCTTGTTACGCAAATTTTCAATGGCACGCAAAAGACTTAAAAAAAAAAACAACTATTCAAGCATCTTCTATAAGCAATAGAGTGCTAAAGCAGGGTGACTTTTACGCTGTTGGTACGCTGAATGAATTAGAAATCTCAATTTGGCACACTATTATCAAAAGGTTGCCGTTCCCTGGTGTAGACTAAAGAGTGTTGGTGCCAGGACGCAACCTTGTTTGACCCCGCTACACACCGGGGAGGGTTGTGAGTGTGAGGTGGCACCCGCTAAGAATACTGTTCTGTACGTGTTGTTGTGGAAAGCCTCAACAAGATCATCACAAATAATGGTTGTCCTATGGTCCTTGGCGACTGCCATGAAATGGTTGTTCGACCCCCAAATGGGTCGCGACCCACAGGTTGGGAACCGCTGACCTAAGCGATGTACCCCCCCCCCTACCCCATCAAGATCGTTAAACAGGTTGTTAATCTTATTTATCTTATAATCTTATGTCAACTATTCATGCTATCAACCTTAATATACAAAATATACAAAACAGCAAGGGGTCATCGCACACCACCCTCACCCCTACCCCCCCCCCCACCCGCCCCCGTCCACACGAGAGTGAGAGTGTTTGGAAGGCAATCTCTGAGGTCTGATTCTGCCGTCTGAAACTAAATCGATATTCCGAGTTCAGTTGTTGTTGTTTTTTAAAAGTATTATTCAATTATTCCACGGCATTTTAAGCTTTGATTTAGGTGTTAAGCCTTATTACAAGGGTCAAAGGTTAGTGCAGACTTAGTAAACAGTGAACAAATTTTGAAAGAAAAAAATTATCCATGCCTTTTCACGAATCGTACAAAGTTTAACAATAAAACATGTATAAGCGACAGTGTCTTGTTGCCTTGATTGTATACTTGTATACACATAATAAAAGCTATTGTTTAATCTCATATTATGTCACCGTCACTACTTCTGTACAGTATAGTGTTGCATTTTCCCGCGGTATTATAAGGGTTTTAAATGGTGTTGGTTTCTGCCCAGGCAACCCATTCCATGCCTCAGAATAAAGGATAACGAATTTGTATGGTTAATTTGTCACATAATGATAACAATAAATTCTTGAACTCTCATAGAAATTTAATGATACCAATTTTGAAATAAACTACGATGTGTGTGTGTGTGTTGATTCCGATCGTCATTGGTTATTTTAAAGACACGTGTTCTTATTGCTTCACATTCTACTTTTGTGATCTGGCTTCCTGCATGTGTCATCCCTATCTGAGTGGTTAGCATATCCGACTGCCATGCGGTATACCTTGGACTCCTTTTCCCACTACTAAATTTTGTCTTTTTGTGTAGGCAGGACTAATTTTGTTTTCTTATCGTCATTAATATTACTTTTAAAAAAAACAACAATTTTCAAGAATTTCAGGACTTAAAGATTTCTTAAAATATTTTCAATAAGTAGCCTAAAATCTAATAATTATACAGGCCGGCGACGGGTGTTCGATTCTCAGTCTATTTTTAACCCGATTACAATATTTATTTTAAATTACTTTCCATAATGTTTTCAGTAAATAATAATATAATTTTTTTAACTATAGGTTTAAGTACTTTTTTTTTCCTTGCAACGCCGGGGAATTGGGCTTGTCATTAATCTTTAGTTAGTTTACAAGAAAAAACAAGGACGAAATATTTCAACTGCGTCTTTTAATTTTTTTTTTCGTAGACACACAGAGGCGGAGCTAGCGGTTCAAAGGAGTCATAGCAGACTAAAGGCGAGAACACAATCCACATACGCCCAATCATGGATGTCATCCAATTAGTTCAGACTTGTCAATACTAAATACTGCAAAAAAGAATTATTTTTTAATAAAGTTGCCTGAACAAATTAGGAAAACCATTTACTTAACATCATTTAAAGGACTAATAGAAATGCAGGACTAGACTCGGACCGCGGATGAGCGTAGGCCGCAATAATCTTCTTTATAGAAGGAGCGTCTGTAATGTATAAGATAAGAGGGTAATTGTTTACCTGCGTTAGCCCACGAGTTTTTTGGTTCTCTGTGAAATATTTTTAAAGATCCATGCCGAATTCGGACAAATCAAGTCATTAAATGTCTCGCAAACGATGTTTAGACTTAGAACAAAATATTTTTATTCGCGATTTTTTACTATTAATATAGCACAAAACAACGTTATTTCGGCCATTGTCGAAAAGGGGTTTCCTTTCCTAACCAATATAAACTAACCGATACTAACCAAGCGCTATTAAAATTTCATTCATTTTAGTAGCGCATGGGTTAGTATAGGTTAGTTTTATAGGTTAGGGTTGGTAACTCTTCTCCTGTGAAGTCACAAGACAAAAATGACAAAATGGCGTTGTTTATGTTAAATTAATAGAAAAAAACTAAAAATCGCGTTTAAAAATATTGTTTTTATTTTTTCTAAGCCTAAAAATCATTTGCAAGACATTTCATGACTTGATTCGTGCGAATTTGGCATGGATATTTCAAAATCGTTGCTTAAATACCCCAAAACTCGTGGGCTAACGCAGGTAAACAATTACCGTTAAGAGATAAGTATTCCTTTCAGACACTGTTGGTCCTTAGGCCAACATCAATGTAAGAACTCTGTCGCTAAACCAGTGTGCACTCTGTAAGAATTCTGTCGATAAACCAGTGTGCACTCTGTAAGAACTCGGTCGCTAAACCAGTGTCCCATTGACTAATGATGGTCCTTAGGCCAACATCAATGTAAGAACTCTGTCTCTAAACTAGTGTTCCATTGACTAAAAGGAAGAGTAGATTTAAATAATTAGTACCGCAAGTACTGTATGGAATGTTTTAAAAGGCTGGTTAAGCTGAGAGCATCAGTATAATTTGCTAAGACATGTACAATTATTGTGTATTCTCGGGGCCTGTCGGTGGTACAATGATTTTCGGACGCCCGGCAGGGGGCTGTCCCCCATGCGTTAGCCCATCCGGTGTGCATTTGACGCAAGCGTACTGGTGGCTCCCACACTTCGCCAGGGATGGGTACAGAAGTACCTATATAAATATATACCAGGGGTTCCCAACCTGGGGTACGCTTATCCTCTGGGGGGTACGTGGACGAACAGTCTGGGACGAGGCAAACAATGCACGGGGAAATGGCGGAGTGAACCAACGAACAACTTAATTGACTAATGGGTACTGGGTATTCTGTAGTAAAAATATAGGTAATAGTTCTATCGCATGTTATTTGTAAGAAAGTAACCTAAAATAAAAGCCTTTACATGTTAATGGGTTTATAGCATTAATTGAGATTGCTTTGGTCATATAATTTGATATAGTCCTACATTTTAGATACTAGTTGTAGGGAAAAAAGGCGGGGTGGGTGGTAATTGTAAAAAAAAAAATTGTTCGAGGGGTACGGGCGAAACAAATGTTGGGATCCACTGTTATATACATGTTAAGTAAATTGTTAATGTTTGTTTTGCAGCTCTTATATTAAAATTTGTTTTGTTTTTTTAATAACCTACATTACGCGCATGCGCCGTAGTATACACCACAATGTTCTCCATAGCAACGAGTCATACATTATAGATTGGAGAGTAAAAAAGCTTTTGGTTGAATTGTACACTATCTAACCTATAGATATGTTTGTATAAAAATCAAGAAGTATCTACATTGTATTCGCTTCTACGTCAGACTATCCCTTGGGGCGAGACTGAGTAATCGACTACCGAACCTAATTACGTCGTATTAATTCCGCCATGTCACGCTCGGATGAACACGGGAAGACTCGCGTAGACGCCGAGCGCGGGGAAGACGTTGTGCAAGAGTTTCACCGATAGAGAAATGCCATCCTGAAATTTGTTAAAGGGTAGTAACTCTTGTAAGTCGGTGGTTATAACCATCCTCCCCACCCAATCAGACACTCTAAGTTGGCATGCTTTTAATTATTGTCAATGCATTGCCAGTGTATGGATTATATGTCAGGAAATAAATGTTTGGTTGATCATTGGCTATTGTTTCCTTCCCCCCCTCCCCCATCCAGTGTGCCCCTGGGTCTACCAAGTTCTGACAGGTTCTAGACTTCAACGAAGTTTGAGCATTGTGCTAACGACACGACCCCTTTGTAAGCTTAGGGGAAACTGGCGAGCCCTGCCATAATAGGCTTGAAATGGTCCAAATTGACATTGGGAAATAATTTGACTAACGCACACCTCAAATAATTTACCTGTATTATCTAGACATTGTTAAATGGACCGTATTGCTGCTGAGAGTTAACACCCTTGCCCCTTTTACAAGTCAATCTTATATGACTCAGCAGCAATACGGCCCATTGTTTGCCTACCAAGTTATAGACTAATCGTTTCTCTACATCTAATTTGTGGGCATGGCGGCCTAGCACGGCATCGCGTTCGACTTGCGTACCGAAGGTCCTGGGTTCGAGTCCTGGTGAAGGCTAGAATTTTCCCCTTGGATTTTTACTGTCACCGCGCCATATTAAGAGATTATGTGGCAAACACAATGTGACCTTCAGACCCTGGAACAAATCCTAGCCTTAACCAGGATACAAACCCATGTCCGCTCGGCCATCGGCCATCGGGACCCGAATGTATTTAAATGAATAATATGCTGTTCTTGCTCATGGAAAGTTGTTTATTAATATCTACATCTAGTTTTATTTTAATTGATTTTTAAGCTGTGCATATATTTCTAAGTGTTGAATGTTTTGAAGTAATTAAAAATGTCTTGTTTTAAGCATTATTTTTATATTGTTCTGTAATTGTTTTAACTTTTTCTTACTAAAATATGTTTTTTCTTGAGAGTAATATTTTACTCATGGTTTTCCACTTACTACCAATGACTGACACGCACGTGAGAATCTCACCAAAGCTATAACACAAACAATAATACTCACAAAAAAATATCGGACAAAAAATAGAGTCTAGTACGCAAACGGCTATAACACCTCCCTTCCAACGAGTACTTAAACTTAATTTAAAACGGAAGTAAATTCTAATACAAAGAGAGTCAATGACGTAAGACATTCACACGAAAAAAAGTTATCGATTCCTGCTTCCTCTTCCTCTCTCCTCCCTCCTTTTTCTGGTTCCAATAGAGGGGGAGGGAGCAGTTTTCTCCTCTCTCTCTCTCTCTCCCTCTTTGGTTCCATGAATTAAGTCAGCGGTACGTGTAGTCATACAAAATTAACTCTACCCTTCTCACTGACACTAATATGACCGCTGACGGTTTGACACTGATGAGGGGAAGGGAGGGAGGGGGGAGCGACAGAGCTTACGTTGTATAACAACGGCATTTCCCACGTCTGCTAATAATTATTCTCTCACTTAGAATTGACCCGGTGCTCTCCCCCCTTGTAAATTGCTGTTGTGACCTTTAACCCTTTAAGAAAGAGAAAGAACCGTTAATCTCGTTTGCATGTAATTGTGTTTTAAGGTTAAGACGATGCTTGGCTGTTTTCTACGTACTGGTCAGTGGGAAAACCCTAAATTAGATTATTCGACCCATTCCCAGTCCACATGGAAACTAGAGGCCAATGGCCTCTTTCAGTATTGTTTCGGTTTATATTTCGGTTTTGGCCGAAGGTGTAGTGAAACTTTCGGTTATAGTAGGCCTACTGATGCCTTTAGAAGAAACAGTGTCTGAATGAAATTTTTTTTTCTTATCTCATATATTACAGACGCTCCTTCTACAAAGACGATTATGGCGTCCTACGCAGATGATGCATATTCTAGTACATGGGGTCGGCAACCTTTTGCTAATAGTGTGCCAAACTAGCATTTCTTAGTCATTCAGCGTGCCAACAGCCACAAAAGCTGCTAATACTAATTTACGTTCCAAATGAAGAGGGCAAGGGAGGAATGGATCACTCAACAATGTAACAGTATTGATAGTTGTAATAAAGAAGGCAACTGCAAGAAAGATTTTGAAACGCTGAAAAATTGAACCAATACGAAAACAAAATTAGACCAACTGTAATTAAAGATAGTAAAGGTTCCTTTCTAACAGAGGAAGCAGACATTCTTGGAAGATGGACAGAATACTGTAATGGTCTCTTCAACCACAGAATAAGCTCTAATTATAATTTAAAAAAACAACACATTCTCCAATAATAATAATAATAATGGTTATTTATATAGCGCTTCTATCCATGCTATTTTAGCATGCTCAATGCGCTCTAGAAGATTTTTACGTCCTCTAGTCCCAAAACTCCTGCAAGGCGGCAGGGATTAGTCGGTGGCAGGGACAGAACTTGCGACGTGTGAGTTGGTTTTTGGTTGACAGTCCGGTTGAGCAAACCACAGGACCAGCCGGCTTCACTATACTAGAGAGACAGAAGTAGAGGAGGCAGTAAGATCACTTAAGTTTGGAAAATCACCTGGGATTGACAACATATCAGCAGAATTAATTAAGCATAGCGGCCAACGAATAATAAAATGGATGACGGTAATATTTCAGAAAATCTGGGAACAATAAGAATGGCCCACAGAATGGACCACAGAATGGACCACAGAACGGACCCAATCCTTGATCATTCCACTACCTAAAAAACGAAACATAAAACAGTGCCAAAACTACAGAACAATAAGTCTAATCAGTCACCCAAGCAAAATAATGTTAAGAATAATACAGAACAGGTTTAAAAGGAAAGCTGAAGAAATTCTTCCGAAGAACTGGCACATGCACTGTCGAACAAATATTTAACATCAGAATTCTGAACGAAAAGTGCCTTCAACACCAAAAACTGCTGATATACAACTTCATTGATTTCAAAAAGGCTTTTGATCGTGTGTGGCAAGATGGCTTGTGGCAAGTGATGAGCCAATTCAATATATAGATAAAAACATCATCGATGTTATTAAGGCTCTATATAATAAAGCAAGCAACAACCAAACAACCACATTTGGGGAATGCTTCACAACATCTATAGGAGTAAGCCAAGGGTGCATTCTCTCTCCAGCTCCAGTTCAATATATTCCTGGAACATATGATGGAAATATTACGGGGTTTTATACCAAGCCTGACCATAAACGAACGACCCATCTCTAATCTCAGATTTGGTGACGATAAAGACTTTATTGAAGAAAATGCTGACCAGGTATAAAACTTCACTTCCAGACTGGATGCTGCAGCTAAATCTGTTGGTATGGAAATTAACACAGAAAAAAAGTAAAATGCTCATCAGCGGCGGAGACACATAGGATACTGCATAAACGGCCACATTTTGGAGGAGGCTGAAACCTTCAAATACCTAGGTTCAACCCCAACTAGAGATGGAAGGTCGATAAAAGAAATAAAAACTCGACTTAGCCTGGCCTCCTCCAACATGGTCAAACTATGGAAAATATGGAAAAGCAATATCAGCTTACCCAGTGAAAATAAAATTATACTCATAACTGGCACTTTCAGTATTTGTATATGACCGAGAAAGCTGGGCGCTGAATGCAGAGGCTGAGAGAAGAATTCAGGCCGTTGAGAACAAAGACTATAGAAAGTTATTAGGAATGCGATATCAAGAAAGACAAACAAATGAATATATCTTGCTCCAGGTCCATAATCTGGCGGGAAACATGAGGCAATCGTTTGATAAGTAAAACGACGAAAGCTAAGAGGGTTTGGTCATACTGTAAGGCATAACTCTTTGGTCAAAACCATCCTACAAGATACAGTGGAAGGAACACGCAGAAAAGGTCGCCAGTAAAAGAATTGGTTGGACACCCTGAAAGTGTGGACCGAATTACCTCTTGATATGCTTCTGCAAAACGGCTTCTGACCCCGACGAATGGTGAAATCTAGTTACGCGCACCGTTTTTGCACCCCAATGACAAAAATCACGAGTCTGGTGCTGATGAATATTAATTACATTTGATCTCAGTTTAACCATATACTATAATACACATGGACCGCTTGCTTTAGTATTTCTGCTCTATGATTACTCGAAAGACTGATTTTCGGAATTTCCGATTCGTTGCTTCTCTGCACTTCCGTTTTATTGAATCGCTTCGATTTTCTCAATGAAGAATTAAAATTAAAAATAGAAAGTTGTCAAAAGCGGAAACATTTAATAAACAACGAGGACCGTAGAAGTCATTTAAGACATCCTTATTGGTTGCGCACGGAAAAAAAGTACATCTAAGCTTTAAAAATAGAGCAAGCGGTCCATCTTAATTTAGTCTATGGTTTAACTGAGATGTTCTTTTGTTTTCAATGTCATTATTGGATTACCATTCACATTAATCGGAATAGATATGTAGTAATCATACAAAGTGAGTAGTTAAAGTAATGTTTAAAAGTATACATATAAAATGTTTACTCATATAATATTTATATAATTTAAAATACTTTTTACAGTCTGATCATTTCAAAGGTATAAATAGTAAGCGATTTACTCTTTTATATTTAAAAAAAAAACATATTAGAAAAATTAGCACAAATAAAACGTGTAAATTATCTCCCTTTCATTAAAAAAAAATGTTTCCACTTTGCGATTTATTAGTGGTGCCAAACAACTAATGTCTTTTAATATAACAAATATTACTGACTAATTATTATTTCTTTATATAAATCCAACATTATGGTATTCAAGATTCAATTATTAGAGGATTAAAATAATTTACGTTAAACAGTTGTAAATAAAAATGTCCTGCTTTAATTGTTTGTCCATTTAAGGAGTTTATCTTTTAAACATTAATAATCACAGAAAGTACATAATATAGTGCTATTAAATACGTCTTTTATATTTACAAAATGTTATAATACAAATAAATTTGTTATAGAATTACTTATATTTGTGTTTAAATTAAAGATGATGAGCATAAAAACTCTTTTAAATGTAATGTCTGTATACATTAATGAGCAAATTGTCTTGAATGCTCTTCGCTAATTAATTGTATAATGTCAGATACATATTTAGGCACTTCTGAGTTGTCAAGTGTAGGTGACCTTTTCGGCTTTTTTATGCTTAAGACATCTTTCAAGAGCAATCAATAAAATCTTGTTTACAAGTGTAAGTGGAATCAAAAGCTGTAAGTAGAAGGACGAATGTCTGGCAGTTAAGAATAGAAGATGACTTTCCTAAGCAGCTAACTTCCAGATTTTGTCCCGCAAATCGGCAAATTTGGATGCCAATTTTTTAATGTTTAAAATTCAACTTGCTGCAATTTAAAATCGCCAATACCCACCACTTAAAAAAGATGTTCATCTAAGAAGGTTGTAGTTAAGTAAGATCAACCAGTTAGGCTTGATGTAGTATGACAAAATGAGTCCATCAATTTGAAATCTAGCCTTTGGTTAGAAAACTCTGCTTTAAGTGCTTAGTCGTACTTCTGAATAAGCCCCATTATCTATCTTAATATATGCCTTAATATGCATGTAGTTAAATGTTTTGAAATTGAATTCACGACACGATATGTCAATGCAAATCCATTCCAATGGTCCTTGTTCAACTCAGTGAAAGGTGTCGCTATGTCGTTCAGAAACAGCGGCTTCAATAGTCAATTTTCCTCATTCAGAACCCTCTCTGGCAGATTTATTCAGTTCAAGGTGTCTGTCTATGATTGATAAAATCCTTCAAGATCATGCACACCCGCATCATGGTAGTTACATAACATCTAGTCGAAGTGGTCGGCTTCCTTCAATAAGAGCAAGAACACAGAGATTTAGGAACTCTTTTGTTCCACTATCAGTGAGAATCTTTCAAAAGAATCATAAGTCAGCCAGGAAATACAATAGCTGACTAATAAATGATACTTTTTCTTGTATGATTAATGGTATGATAGTGTGCGCAAATGTCTTTTGTGCTTGAGTATTAAAGGTTCTTTAATATTGTTTTAAGTACGGGTATGCTGAAATATAGAATTTCTGTAATCAAGTCGAATTTCCATTAATTTGATCAATAAAGTAATCTTATCTTATCTTTTTCACCAATAAAAAAACACCTCTTGGAGGTCTCTCACGTGCCATAGAAAATCGCTATGCATGCCAAGTTTGGCAGGCGTGCCTTAGGTTGCCGAGTCCTGTTCTAGTATATGTGTAACTAATATTTCTAAATTAATAATACAAATAAATTTGTTTTAGAATTACTTATATTTATGTTAAATTAAATAAGATGAGCATAAAAACTCGTTTAAATGTAATTAGTCTGTATCAATTAATGAGCGGTGAAGTGTAGATAACCTCTTTGTATGCTAAAAACAGCTTTGATGTGCGATAAGATCTGTTTACAGGTGTAAGTTGAAACAAAAGCTGAAAGTAAATGAGCGAATGCCAAGCAGTTGAGAATAGCAGACTACGATATAATTTTTGATTGTTTACCAATTTTATAATTTTCTTAGGTCTTTGACTATGCCTTTATTGTTCTTATGTAATTGTGGCAAAATAAATATTGTTATTTGACAAGGACTACAAGCAATGGCTGCTGCTATCAGAGGTGTGTTTCTTAGCAAACGATAACTGTTTAAAAATAATGTATGAGACTTGGATTCGGTGCTCGAGTTTTTGAAAAGCAAATGCGATTCTTTGGGAGAAAATCAATCAGCTTCTCTAGGTCTGTGAGTTTGGGCAACAATTTTGTATTGCATTCTTATCAACCTCTTTTGTAGAAAGTGGATTTTATGCTATTACCATTTGGTAAGTGGGCGCTAAAATTAAGTTGGGGAAGGGGGCGCTGAGCGGATAACAAATTGTAAAAGGGGGCGGCGAGCCGCAAAAGGTTGAGAACCTATGCACTAGAGGAAAGAAGGGCAAAGAGTAAAGTAGTAATAATACATAAGGCATTAAACTCTAATTTAGAAATACAACACAATAACGACATGGTGCAATGCTCAGCTAAACTAACATAGGGCCAAAAACACTTTCCTTTTCCCTTATGCGATAGCAAATGCATAAAAGTACTCTTTTTTCCAAGTGGCAACCGGGCATGGAACGGGTTGCCTGAACAAACCAGGAAAACCAGTAACTTAACATCATTTAAACACTAATAAAAATGCTAAACTAGACTCGGGCAAAGCATGAGCGTAGGCGCAATAATCTTCTTTAAAGAAGGAGCGTCTGGAATATATAAGGTCTATGACCAACAAAAGCGTTTATGATAGAGTCATTATGTATTATCTAAATATAATATAACAACGAAAAAAAGGAAGTGATTCGGATCTTCTGCTCAACAACAATGGTTCAATGACCGGAGGACATGGCCAAACGATTTGCATTTCACTTAATGACAATTAATCGATCCCCGGACATCAACTGCAGACAACTGCTGCATTCAGACTCAAGAGAAGATAATCGTTGGTATTGAGTTGTACTTGACGCCGGTCAAATCATCAACATTTATCTCACACAAACTATAACATACTGCCATTTCAAAAAAAATATTGTAAGTTAAAAAAATACAGAGCGGCAGAGCGTACGGCTGGCATACCGAAGGTCCTGGGATCGAACCCAGGTGAATATTAGGATTTGGGTCTGGAGGGTTTATTCTGAGTCTACCCAGCTCCGATGGGTATCTGACATTAGTTGAGGTAAAGTTAAGGCTGGCCACACAATATCCTAGTAGGCCTATGCCGTGGCCAAAGAAACTGGTGAACGCTGCTTTTCCGGTCCCATGGATCAATTTGCTCTGACGGGTATTCAGGAGTTGGCAACCTACGGTATGTGCACCAGACTTGGCACGCAGAACGATATTCAATGGCACGTGGAAGACCACCACAAAAAAAAAGGGCTGTTTAAGACTCATCTACAAGAAATTGAGTGCTTTGAGCAGGATGACTTTTCGTCTGCTCGCACGCAGACTGAATTAGAAATCCTACTTTGGTAGGCTTACACTATTTTCCTGACCACTAGGATAGATGAGATAGATGTACGACAGCTTCGGGTTCAAGACCTGAAGAATAGAAGACATTAGGTAGGTCTGAGTTTAAAGAGTGATGAAAAATGCCTAGCTCTATAGCTTCCCATTGGTTACAGCACCACAGGGATGTGTAGGATAATGGGCCGTATTGCTGCTGAGAGTTAACACCCTTGCCCCTTATACAAGTCAATATTTTATGACTGACTTGTAATTTACAAGTCAGTCATAAAATATTGACTTGTATAAGGGGCAAGGGTGTTAACTCTCAGCAGCAATACGGCCCATTGAACAGGGTGTAGTCCTTTTTTAAAAATGTATAAAAATGTGTACCACAAAGTAAATTAATTGCCACTAAACAAGTTTTTCGTATCCTTTATACGCAATTTATTTATGCATTAGCCTTACGAAAATTTTTTTATATTCGCCACTTACAAAAATAAACAAAGAAAATTAGGAATGAACAAAAGCAAAATTATTAGATAAAAAGCCTACATTTTAATGATTTAAAAATACGGTGACTATGCGTTGAAAGGTTCAATAAGAATTAACCAATGCACACGATCAAGTATAGGCCTAAAGACAATTTTTTTACTTGATTTTTTTGTGGGTTTAGGTGGTGGAATATAGCTAAAAATGTTCAAAAAATGTGTCGGCCAGGGTTTAAAGTCAATTTACTAAGTTTCATATCGATGGGATGTAGGAAGTGGTCGGATCGGTCGACAGTTATGCGAAATTAATATGAAAGATTTTAAAAGACCAATTTAATGTACGATTAGACATTGAACTACGACTTATTTTCCAAACCTGAGAATAGTGGAAGTTATATGAAAAATGTATTTTTCGACATTATTGTAATTGACTATAAAAAAAATATACTTGTTTGGCTCACAATTAGTCTGGTTTCTAGAAGAACTGGAGATACTATACAGTGAACTCAGTGAACCCTCGTTTATCTCGGATGATAGGTTCCGAGACTGGCCGCGATTGCTGAAAATCCGCGAAGTAGTGACACCATACTTACAGTATTTATTTAACGTGTATTCGGACTTTTAAAACCCTCCCTCTACGAACTGTTAACAAACCACCCTTTACAGTAATGTACAGATATGTACAGTATGTACATACAGTACACAGGCACAATTGTTTAGCAATATATCCTGACTATTCTCGAAATTTCCGGGAAATATGCAATATATTTTCTCATATAATACAATGAAAAACATTCGCGAAGTCGTGAATCAGCGTATGTCGAACCGCGAAGTAGAGAGGGTTCTCTATATTTTGACTTATTCCTTGAAATGCTCTGAAATCACAATTTAAAAAATAATTTTTTTTAAAGCAAAACCAAACATTATTTGTTTAAAATATTTCCAAAACCCTAATCGATTATTTTAAAGGCCTGTTATTGTAAATTGGTTGTATGGTGTAATCGATTATTTTGACGGTGTGTTATTTTAAATTTTGTTGTGCGGTGTAATCGATAATTTTAAAGGACTATTACTGTAAATTGGTCTTATGATGTAATCGATTTTTTTTTAAGGACCGCCATTGTCGATATTATTATTAAAGTATTTAGGAAAATTTAAAAGGGTAACTACAGCGTAAGCTTGTGTTGTTTATTTCAGTGTTTATATCACAAGGAATTCAATCCACTGCATTTTTAAAAACATATTTTTTATATTGTTTTAGAGTAAGTAGTCAAAGTAATTCTTTCCGACCTTTGCTCCACAGGGGCGACACAGCTAGCATTCACCAGTTTCCGTTGCTATAAAATACTAGAGGATTGTGTGGCCAGTATAACGCCCAGCCGCATTTACTTTATACCGACTTATGCCAGGGACCTACCAGAGCTAGCTAGATTCAGGGGAAACTCTCCAGACTCGGTAACTTTAACATGGATTGGATCCCAGGACCTTCGCTACGCCAGCCGAACGCTTTGTCCTTTATAGACGATCTTTCTTCTAAAGGCCTAAAGTGTGTGTCTGTGTGTGTCTGTTTGTGTATTATACAAGTACGTTTTCTGTTTATACACCTCAACATCAGTGAAAAAAAAAAAGCTACTTATAACTATTTACCCTCAAATGTGTACACATTGATTATAATAATCGTGTTTAAATGAGTATAGGCTACTATATATAATATTATGTAAGTATACAATATATGTTACGCACAGATAGTGTAATAGCCCATTTCATGAACTATAGTTCAATATTTGCTTATATTTAACCGAAAAGTTGTTTATAGGCCTATTGTTATGTTTCTTTAATTAGCCATAGATCTACATTTAAAGCTATTGGGCATTAGGCTAGAAGTATAAAGAATATAAATATTCCCCAGAAACCTAGTATATAACACTTAATAAACCTATTTAAAACGATTTCTTTCTTTTATAATTTGTTAAAACATTGAATTTGGAGGGGGGGGGGGGGTTAATAAAGATAACAGTCTAGACCTAATTATGATTTTTTCAGCCAAGGTTCTAGACCATAATTTTTATAAGAAAGTAGAACTCCTTACTATTATGTTCATGAACTAAGCCAGGGGCTGGCAACCTAAGGCCGCGTGCCAAACTTGGCACGAATAGTGATTTTCGGTGTCATGTGAAAGACTCTTTCAAGGCTATTCAAGTCTCCTACACAAGTAATTGAGGGCTAGACTAGGATGATGTTTGGGCTCTTGGCGCGCTAAATCAATTAGAATGTCTACTATTATCAAAAGGTTGCCGACCCTGAACTAGGCAATAACACTATCTGGGCGAAACATTTAGGCCTATACACAATGGTTTTCATTTCAGCTAAATGTAGTGTTAAAAAACTGATTATTGGACCTATTAACACTAAATCTAGTTCCATAATTAGCTGTATGGTTTAGCGTTATAAACTTTAAAAAAACAACAGATCTGTATGAACAGCATTTACATTTCTGGCACTCAGCGACAGCGCAAAACGCATTTATTAAGCTCGTCCAGGAATATCTGTCTGAATGTGTGAGTGTTTGTGTCAGAGTGAGTATGTGTGTGTGTGTGTGTCTGTCTGTTTGTTTACATTACGTGCCGATGGCGAGGGGGACAGTGAATGCCGCACGGAGACGAGATAAGCGATTACTATTGGCGCTTTTGACGGATCGAATGGAAAGTTTGTGTACCACACAAAGCCGCCCCTGACACGGATATCAATAATGTACGTCGATGGGGACGCCCCACGTCTGTACCTTCTAATTGAAATCATTGGTTCTAATTGAAATCATTGGCCGACGCCTTTTTGTTTTTCAAAAATAATGTCAAAGTGTTTTGCACTCTTACAGGCCTAGGCCTACATATTTCATGAATATTTTATATACGAATCCACTGTGTATTTGTTTTGGATAGAAATCTGAACGATAAATTACGATGTTTGTGTCAAATCCGACTCCCATTGGTTAATTTAAAGACACTTGAACTTATTGTTCTCATTTTTAAATACTTTTTGCAATCTCGATTTCTGCAAGTGTCGTCCCTAGTTGAGTGGTTAGCGCCCCGGACTGCCATGTGGGATACATGGGTTCTTTTCCCCAGTGCTAACTTTTTTCTTCTTCTCTAATAGCAATAGGTAGGCTATGTTTTACATTTTCCATTAATGTTTCTTAATTTTTTTAGAGATTGTAAAGAATTTAAGAACTTAAAGCTTTCCTAAAATGTTTTCATTGCTGAAAATCTAATAATTATATTTTAGGTATGTGGGAGACAGGTGTCGATTCTCAGCCAGGGATGGTCCAAACATTTATAAATTAAAAGACATGCTTTAAAAAAAAAACGATTACAATACTATAGCTTTATGCTCATAGCTAATTTTGTATCTGCAGCTATAGGCGTATGCGTATGTAATATATTTTCTCTCTCGCAACGCCGGGCAATTTATCTTGTCAACAATAAATTGCAAAAATTGTGTAGAAATCTTTTACTTAATGGTGCAATTATTTCATATTTTGAAGTAACTATCCGCCAAGTAAAGTTTTATTTGAATCGAAGGAGTTTATTTTTCTTATCTTAGATATAACAGACGCTCCTTCTATAAAGAAGATTATTGCGTCCTACGCTCATCCGTGGTCCGAGTCTAGTATTGCGTCTTTATTTAGTTTTAAATGATGTTATGTTACTGGTTTTCCTTTTTTTTTTCAGGCAACCCATTCCATGCCAAAATGCCACTCGGGAAGAATGAGTACTTATAAGCCTTTGCTCTCGCACAAGGGATAAGGAAAGTGTTTTTGTCTTTATGTGTATCTGATCATTGTAACAGATTATTTTTGTGTTGTATTTCTAAATTAGAGTTTAATGCCTAATGTATTATTACTACTTTACTCTTTCCCCTTCTGTCCTCCAGTGCAGGGGTCGGCAACCCAAGGAACGTGTGCCAATTATGGCACACAGAGCGATTTTCAATGGCACGCGATAGACCTCCAAGATGTGTTGTTGCTTTTTTATAAGACAGCATTTTGCGGTTCTGAATGAGGAAAACTGACTGTGGCAGCCGATGTTTCTGAATGACATAGCGATACATTTCTGTGAGTTGCATTTACAAACAAAACTTTTTTTGCCATCACTATTGAATCAATTATGTGGAAACTTTTTTTAATTAAAGGTAGATAATAAATCCGTTTTTTTTATCTAAATATTCTAATTTGTTTCTTTTGTCCTTTAAAAAAGATGGCTTACAATTTACAAACTTTGACATGACCAAACTGTAAAAAGTATTTGAAAATTGTATAAATATTAAAAGATTAAAGAATTTATATGTATGTTTCCAAACAATACATTATCTACCCAGATTGTATGATTACTACGTATCTCTTCCGTTTAACTATAGTGAAGGTAGCAAACAGAGATCACAATGTAATTAATATTTGCAAGTCCCCATCTTGACTACCAAATGATATTTGACAAGTCTTAATTAGGTGTGACCTTTTGAACTGGTATTCTCGTGAACTTCCGGTGAAATTTAACGCCATTTTCGTAAACAAAAACCATGCTTTTGGTGCTGTTTGACAATTGATTTTAACATCGACAGCCAGTTCTTGTCATTTAGAAATATACAACGGCTACAAAATTAGTTATGAGGAATCCGTTTTTTAATCAAAAGTGAGCAGGCGATAATTAATATTCAAAGAGTTAGTTCCGTTAGACTAAATGTAGCATTTGTTTATAAAATAAGTTAGTCAAGAGTTGCGACCTTGGTAATTAAAAAAACACAATGCGGAGATTTATAAAAAAAAACAACAACACGTAAATTCTTTTGCATCAAGCAATTAGTTTGGGATTATAAATAGATGATTTTTCAAATCTGACATTCACAATCCATCGTTTTCTTTTGGCACCATCTTTTGGAAATGAAATAAAATTTAATTCACTACATATTTTCGTACCACCAGTAACGTAGCAGAATGACATGTTTAAAAGAAAATGATCGAATAAGACCGGAAATGTTCTTCTTTTTTACCTTTTATGCATGCATAAACGCTAAGACTTGTCAATGATTAGACAATATTTACCAAAAAAGTGAAAGTATAGTATTAAATTATTGTATTTAATATAAATGCAAATAAAAAGGATGATAATCTCAAACACGTTAATTTTGCATAAGATATAAATCGCCTTAAAGATTTTCTGTATAAATAATCTTCTTTGATTTTGGCCTTGGTCTTCCTACGGAGTTAAAATAATTGTCCTATTAACATTTTTTTTTTTAAGTATAATGGAGCGGTTTGAATTTTAGGCTGTTGGCATGCTGAATGATTTAGAAATCCTACTTTGGCCACATAATCCAGTGTTTCTAGTTTTTATGATTTGCTATGTAGACAAATGATTGTTTTGATAGGTGTTCTAGAAGCCTGTATTCTGTAGCCATCATCATAGTCTTTGAGAAAATTTGGATGCTGTCGTTTCATTTTAATAATTAATACACAGTTACACACTATTATATACTTTATATATCTATATATAGACCTATATTTGTTTCTATCTATTTATTAATCCAACTATATCTATATATCTTCGTCTATCTATAAATATCTATCAAACTATAATCAAACCATAAGCCAATTTATCTATATATTCATCAATCTGTCTATCTACCTCTCTCTCTGTTGCCTGTGGATTTTCAATATTTAAAAAAAGGTAATATTAATTGTGATAAAATCCAGCGAGGACACATGAGCTAAGTCAAACTACAAAGGTAAAATATGAGGTACTAGGTTACGTGTCTCTAAATAAACCAATTTGATTGGTTAAACACACACAGAGAACTTCATATAAATATATACATACATATTTAGGCATATAATATGTTACATATATATACATAAGCATATAGTCTATATATCATACAGGCCTACTTATATTTTTATGTTCTCATTTATAGTTTGCTTACCGGTTTCGTAGTATCATATAAAAGATGTTCAATAATCCTGATTTAATCACTGCTTAATGAATCGATATGACAGAATGTACGTCGTCCTTAGATGCACAATTCTTATTCAGGCAGATTTCACTCAAAGTATGAAGTAGATAAAAACTGACGCCGAGTCCAGCGGCATTGTTTAGCTGTGTCGCCCCAAGAGACGAGAGAGAGAGATCGCGTGTTAAGTCCGGCACACAAACACACAAGAAGACGTTGAACTGTTACGGGTGGATTCCTCGAGTCAAAGAATGGCCAGAACAGCAACAACAGAAGTAGAAACAATAAACAAGAAGCTGTCTGGTGCGACCAACATCGGAACAGGAAATATCCATGAAGCGTAAACAATTCTTAACCTGGTTAAAACAAAACACATTTGAAACAAGGATGGTGAAGGAGAAGGGGGGGGGTGTGCGTGTGTGAGCGCTGAAGGTAGGCGGGTTGGTGGGTGGTTGGCAAACATGATCTACAACAACATTGGCGGATTCTCACACAGACACACGTGTAAACACAATGCGAACACGGACACAGAACAGGCCCGCTCACTCATGTCTTGGAGACTCACGCGCGTAAAGCTGCTCACACACACATAGACACACGCTAGTGCCATCACACTGACGCGAAGCGGTTCCTCCCGCAAGTGACACATGTTCCAACGTGGGCTTGCGACACAACAATTTGCCAGCGATGAGAAGGGAGAGAGCTGGAGGATATATGAGAGAGAAAGAGAGCGAGAGAGAGAGAGAGAGAGAGAGAGAGAGAGACGGGGAGTGGGAGGGAGGAAGACGGAATAACAGGCCGATCGATACCGAAGGCATTGATGACAGTCAAGTTTTAAGTTTATTTGTGTTTTCGGAAATAGCATTGTTGAGTTTTTGTTTTCTTTATTCCCACCCTCCCATACACTCCCACACACACATTCATCTTATTCTGCGTATCAGTAATGCTATGTTACTAGGATACGTGCTGTGGCATAGTGCTTGTGGCATACACATATGAAAGGTCCAAATATGTATTGTAAGAGAGAGATACATGAAAATAGATATAAGGGTAAGGTGATAATTATGTCTGACCAACATACTGACCAACATACTGACCAACATACTGACCAACATACTGACCAACATACTGACCAACATACTGACCAACATACTGACCAACATACTGACCAACATACTGACCAACATACTGACCAACATACTGACCAACATACATGTATATAGCTCAGAAAGTTGGAGATCAACAAAGATGGGACTGGAACAAACTACGAACTTTTGTGAATGGCTGCCTAGGAAGTAAAGTAAAAAAAGTCAATTACTCGTGGTACCAAATCGATCATAGGGCCAGTGAGGCGGCGTTCAACAGTTTCTGTGGCCACGGCATACTAGGGGATTGTGTGGCCAGCATAATACCCAGTTGCCTTTATTTTTCCCCCGATTAATGTCAGGTACCCATCAGAGCTGGGGAAGACTCAAGGACACCCTCCAGTCCCGGGAACAAATCCTAGCCTTCACCAGGATTCGAACACCCAGAGCCTCCGGTACGTCAGCCTAACGCGCTGCCAGCTCGACCACCGTGCCGTGCCCCACATAATCGATATAATCGATATTGAATGGTTTAGAAACAATTACAAAAGCAACAGTACAAGGAAAAAACAGCACAAATCGAAATAGAGCAGAAAATTGACAAAAAAAAAAAAGAAAAGAATCAGTTTGAGATGGAAAAAGGAAAACGCAACACAAATGAATCCACAGGTAATACTAGACGAAGAGGAAGACCCAGGCTAACCTGGCGTAGAGAAGTTGAAAAGTTTGGGCACATGATCGGGATAAGCTAAAAAGAGTTGGAGCTTGTTAAATGGCATGGGATCTACTGGGATCTAATGAAGTCAAAACATGTTAAATACCCATTCGTGTTTGTTGACAAAAATGTTCAACCTTCATACCTATTTGTTCATCAAAGTGTTAAACCTCCATACGTGTTTGTTGACAAAAATATTCAACCTTCATACGTATTTGTTCATCAAAGTGTTAAACCTCCATACGTGTTTGTTGACAAAAATATTCAACCTTCATACGTATTTGTTCATCAAAGTGTTAAACCTCCATACGTGTTTGTTGACAAAAATATTCAACCTTCATACGCATTTGTTCATCAAAGTGTTAAACCTCCATACGTGTTTGTTGACAAAAATATTCAACCTTCATACGCATTTGTTCATCAAAGTGTTAAACCTCCATACGTGTTTGTTGACAAAAATATTCAACCTTCATACGCATTTGTTCATCAAAGTGTTAAACCTCCATACGTGTTTGTTGACAAAAATATTCAAACCTTCATACGTATTTGTTCATCAAAGTGTTAAACCTCCATACGTGTTTGTTGACAAAAATATTCAACCTTCATACGTATTTGTTCATCAAAGTGTTAAACCTCCATACGTGTTTGTTGACAAAAATATTCAACCTTCATACGTATTTGTTCATCAAAGTGTTAAACCTCCATACGTGTTTGTTGACAAAAATATTCAACCTTCATACGCATTTGTTCATCAAAGTGTTAAACCTCCATACGTGTTTGTTGACAAAAATATTCAACCTTCATACGCATTTGTTCATCAAAGTGTTAAACCTCCATACGTGTTTGTTGACAAAAATATTCAACCTTCATACGCATTTGTTCATCAAAGTGTTAAACCTCCATACGTGTTTGTTGACAAAAATATTCAACCTTCATACGCATTTGTTCATCAAAGTGTTAAACCTCCATACGTGTTTGTTGACAAAAATATTCAACCTTCATACGCATTTGTTCATCAAAGTGTTAAACCTCCATACGTGTTTGTTGACAAAAATATTCAACCTTCATACGCATTTGTTCATCAAAGTGTTAAACCTCCATACGTGTTTGTTGACAAAAATATTCAACCTTCATACGCATTTGTTCATCAAAGTGTTAAACCTCCATATGTGTTTGTTGACAAAAATGTTCAACCTTCATACGTATTTGTTCATCAAAGTGTTAAACCTCCATACGTATTTGTTGACAAAAATGTTAACCCACATATTAGGGTCGTAGGCCCGTGTGCTGTTTTTTGTTTTTCTAATTTTGTTATACCGATCGTTTGCTTGTCATGTCAGTTGCATGTGAATTTGTCATGTCCCACAATAATTGTCGTGTAGTGTAGTGCCTGCTGACGTACGGTGGCAGCCACTTCCTGTGTGATGGCAGTGACAGTGACCTAAATAAAAAGAATGTTGACAAGTAATTGACGGGTCAATACTGGCACGCGACGGACAAAAACTTACTTCGGCTTTTATCTTTTACTCTCACTCTTCTTCTTTGTCTGTCTCTCTCTCCCTCTCTCTCTCCCTCTCTCTCTCTCTCTCTCTCTCTCTCTCTCTCTCTCTCTCTCTAGCTCTCTTTATTGCGTCTGTTTTTCTTTCTTTGTTTCTTTCTGTCTCTCTCTTTTAAAATCCTGCAGTCTCTTACTTTCTACTTTTCTTTCCCTCATTTTTCTCCACTTATTTTTTATTCTCTCTCTCTCTCTCTCTCTCTCTCTCGCTCTCTCTCTCTCTCTCTCTCTCTCTCTCTCGCTCTCTCTCTCTCTCTCTCTCTCGCTCTTTCTCTCTCTCTCTCTCTCTCGCTCTCTCTCTCTCTCTCTCTCTCTCTCTCGCTCTCTCTCTCTCTCTCTCTCTCGCTCTCTCTCTCTCTCTCTCTCTCTCTCTCTCTCTCTAACACAAGCATCTACCGTCTCTAAACGTTCTAGTTCACTGGTTTATATTAAGCAGGAGCTGATCCTTGTTGTCATGACAACGAGCACAGACAACCCAATGACACTTCTAATTAGGACATGACATTCAACGACATCGTTTTGTTTATAGAGCTACAAGCTACATTGCCCGGCGTTGCCCGGGTGAAAAAAAAAAGGACTGTCTGGGGTGCAGATAACAAATTTATAAACTACACTTACTGAATACTTTTAGGAAAGTAAATAAATATTGTAATAGGGTAAAAAAAATAGTCAAATATTTTTATTTAACAAAATCTATATTGCCTATAGATTTACAATGTCTTTTGTTTTTAAAAGTTTGAAAAATTAATTGTCGAAAAAAAAAGTATAGTCTAACTGGAGAATCGAACCCTGGTCGCCCGTATAGCAGTCCACTACGTTTACCACTGAGCTATCGAAGACACATGTCCGATGTGAAAAATTATTAGACGGTATATTGGGCTAGGCCTAGATAGGTCAGTGACACACGTGTTTTCAAATTGACCAATGGGGATCCTCGCGGGGCTTAACACTGTCTTTTTATATATATAGATTATACATGATCCCATTTTTTTTTTTTTTTTTTTTTTTTTTTTTTTTTTTGTAATTGACTTTCTACGGCCGCGACTTACTCGCGAATTGTGTGTCCAGCACCTAAATGTAAACATTTTGTCAAGCAAATGTTTGTATTCTCCCTACATTATTCTCCTTACAGTACAGCCCCGGATATTGACGCGATAATGCAATCAATGGCTACCGTGTATTGATGAATAAATCGTTGGCGGGCTGCAGTCCTTAATCTGGTTGATCCCTGGGATCTATACATTCCTTTTTGTAGCCAGGGAGAGGCGGGAGAAGGTGGGGCTGGGGGGTGGGGGAGCAGAGATTTTCTCCAGCTGATGAAACAAATAGGGATTAACCAGCTCGGTGTTGATAATCCTGGGGGGATTAACTCGCGTGGAATACATGACCTGGTTTCAGACTCACATATGTATGCATATGTATTTATAAATATAACAATCCACACTGTGAGAGGGAGAGAGAGAAAGAAGATGGACAGAGAGGAAAAGAGAGAGGGAGAGGGGGGGAGAAGAGAAGAGAAGAGAAAAAGAAGAGAGGAGACAGAGAGAAGAAATGAGGGAGAGGGACAAAGAGAGAGGGAGAAAGAGTAGAAAGAGGAAGAGAGAGAGAGTTCAAGTCTCAGCCACATGTCAATTGGAAATGTTTAAAGACATGTATTTGAAAAGAAAACTTATTGTATAATTCAAGTACAGCATAGCAGGAAAACACGAAACATCAGATTAGTTCAATCACATGCTGACTTATTGACTCACTTAATCACTAACAGTGTCACTAACTCTCTTACTCACCTACATCCCTCCCATCTCATTCACTTATTCAAACACTCACACGCCAACATTCTCCCATTGTATCAGTCCCACACTCACACCTATAAACATGCTCCCCTACGTTAAACACCCTCGCATACTCTACCGGTAACTAATTCTCATTATGTGTCTCCCATTACCCACACAGACACATACACACATAAACACACATATAAACACACACATAAACACACATACAATCGATAGGAAACTAGCCACAAAACTGTAAATGAAGAGGTGGTTTTTAAATTTTAATATTTTGTACTTTTAGCCAAGAGGCAGCGCGTTCGGCTGGCGTACCGAAGGTCCTGTGTTCGAATCATCTTAAAGGCTAGGATTTGTTTTCGGGTCTGGGTACCTGACCTTAGTTGGGCTAAAGTAAAGGCGGCTGTGCAATGTGCTGGCCACACAATCACACAGTATGCTGTGGCCACAGAAACTGGTGAACCCTGCTCACCGGCCCTATGAATCAATTTGGTCCGGTGGGATACTTTTTCCAATGATGTACTATGGGAGATAACTCAGATAATTCAATATTTAGAATGATGTTAAAGATTATCTCCCTGTAGTTTTTATTTTGTTTCTGTCAAGAAATTCGGTGAGATATTTTTACATTGAAAATTTTTGTTATGTTTTATTGATTTAAGAATCTCATCTGTTGTTCTGTTGTTCTCCCCTGTTTTCCGAGGATGACCACGCCTCCCTATAACTTCTCTGGTTGCCTACTAGGCCTATACGTGCAATAAAGGTCCTGTTACTGATATAACACTCCAATGAATTTGCTGTAGGATTTGGCAATGCTATTTGTTTTCAAAAATCTCATCTACGTGCGTACCGCACTAGGCATCAGGCAAAAGGTAAGGGCATCAGGCAAAAGTAAAGGGCATTAGGCAAGAGTAAAAGGGCATCAGGCAAGAGTAAAGGGCATCAGGCAAACGAAAAGGGCATCAGGCAAACGAAAAGGGCATCAGGCAAGTGTAAAGGGCATCAGGCAAAAGTAAAGGGGATCAGGCAAAAGCAAAGAGCATCAGGCAAGAGTAAAGGGCATCAGGCAAGAGTATATGGCATCAGGCAAGAGTGAAGGGCATTAGGCAAGAGTAAAGGGCATCAGGCAAGAGTGAAAGGCATCAGGCAAACGAAAAGGGCATCAGGCAAACGAAAAGGGCATCAGGCAAGTGTAAAGGGCATCAGGCAAAAGTAAAGGGCATCAGGCAAAAGCAAAGAGCATCAGGCAAGAGTAAAGGGCATCAGGCAAGAGTATATGGCATCAGGCAAGAGTGAAGGGCATTAGGCAAGAGTAAAGGGCATCAGGCAAGAGTGAAAGGCATCAGGCAAGAGTAAAGGGCATCAGGCAAGATTATATGGCATCAGGCAAGAGTGAAGGGCATCAGGCAAGAGTAAAGGGCATCAGGCAAGATTATATGGCATCAGGCAAGAGTGAAGGGCATCAGGCAAGAGTAAAGGGCATCAGGCAAGATTATATGGCATCAGGCAAGAGTGAAGGGCATCAGGCAAGAGTGAAGGGCATCAGGCAAGAGTGAAGGGCATCAGGTAAGAGTAAAGGGCACCAGGCAAGAGTAAAGGGCATCAGGCAAGAGTGAAGGGCATCAGGCAAGAGTATAGGGCATCAGGCAAGAGTGAAGGGCATTAGACAAGAGTGAAGGGCATCAGGCAAGAGTAAAGGGCATCAGGCAAGAGTAAAGGGCACCAGGCAAGAGTAAAGGGTATCAGGCAAAAGTAAAAGGCATCAGGCAAGAGTAAAGGGCATCACATTTATTTAAAACATAAATTTTAATCCGTCTGCTAAGAAAAGTGAAGGCCTACAGAAAAGGCCACCATGCGAACTGTTTCAATCAACATTTCAAAATATTTTATTATGATTTCCAATCCGACTTTTAAGATATCAACAAGTACACTGAAATAAAATTACCAATGATCTTTTTTATGTTTTTTTTTGGCTTACTTGAACTGGGACTTTTTCCAGGCGTATTAATTCCTTGGATCTCCGATATAAGTCTGCAAATACACTAGCTCAGGGGTCGGCAACCGTTTGCTAATACTGTGCCAAACTCTTATTTCTAAATCATTCAGCGTGCCAACAGTCTGAAAGTAAACCTGCTCTACTGTATTTATTTAATTTCTTTTTATAAAACAATTTACTAAACGCCGTTGCTAGACCGTTGTCAAAAAGCAAAATAACTTTATAAAGAAAATCTTTAAGAGTTTTATATATATTTTTTTAATTAACATGGTTGTGATTATCATCTTTCTTTTTATTATTTGTTTTTGGCATTTATAGCAAATGCATCATTTTATTGTTGAACTTTCATTTTAATGGTTAATGTCTAAAACATTAATTTAGTTTCAGATGCTTATTTCTAGCACCTGCAAAAATTATTTTTTTGTCCATTAGGAGGCGCTTGGAGCTCTTTCGAACTCCTTGCCCATCATGTTGGCCTTTCTGCGTTTAAATGTCGCATGGTATCGGCAACTTCACTTATGCCAGTAGTTGTCATCCGTCGTGGATCAGCTAGTTCCGCCCTCTACACAATCACTCTTACGTCGAGCATGAGAACCGAGTGGAGACCAGCTGTAGTTCAGGCCGACCATGAATGAGAGCCGAGGGGAGACCGGCTGTAGTTCAGGCCGACCATGAATGAGAGCCGAGTGGAGACCGGCTGTAGTTCAGGCCGACCATGAATGAGAGCCGAGTGGAGACCGGCTGTAGTTCAGGCCGACCATGAATGAGAGCCAATGCAAAGCTCCTAGTCGCGCAAGGCTCGACAACATCCGACCGGGTGTATTGTCCAAACCGTTAAGTCCAGGTGCTAACTTGACCGCATTCTGAGATCAGAATGTATCCTACATATGATACTCTGATTCTATCCAGATAGCCAAGAAGCTATCACAGTAACTAGCCTCCCCACACTATATATGTAGAGTAGAAAGGCCTTTTTAAATTTAGATTTTTTTTATCTCATCCTAAGATTTTCGTTAATGTATTTTTAAAGAGTTAGAAAAGTAATAAAAAATCACAATTAATAAGCATAGATACCTAGTAATCATACAACGTGGGTAGTTAATGTACTGTTTAATGTTTAAAAAAGTACATATAATTTCTTCACTCAAATAATATTTATATAATTTTTAACTTATTTTTCTTATAGTTTATTATTTTGAAACTATTTTGTTTTCATAAAGGAAAAAATTAAAATATTTAGAAATATTAATGCAAATAAAAATGGAATAGTTATCTCCTTTTAATTAACGTTTCCACATTTAAATTTGAATCTATAGTGATACCGCAGGTACCTAACAAGTTATGTTTTGTAATATAACTAATATTACTTGTTAATTATTTTTTACTTATAGAAAACTAGCATTATGGCATTTATTTCAACTAGAATTTAAAGAAATAAAATTAATTTACGTTAAACAGTTGTAAATAAACATTTTCTGCATTAATTGTTTAAGTCGACTTAAGGAGATTTTTAAAAACATTAATAATTCCAACAATTACATACTATAACGCTAGTAGTAAAAGCCTCTTATATTTGTTAAAATAATAAAACAATTATTTTTTTTGAATTTTTTCAATGGACTATGCTTAATTAAAGAAGACAAGCATAAAACTCCCTTGAATGTAATTAGGATGTAGGGTTGGCCTAACAATTAACTAGCGCTCTTCGCTAATTGTTCAATATCGGGTACATATTTAGCTACTTCTAAGAGGTTAAGCCTAAGCTTAAAACAGATTTCATGTGTGATAAAATCTGGTCACACCTGTAAGTTTAACAAAAAGCGGAAACTTTAGTGAATGCCTAGAAGTTGATTTTCTTAAGCAGATTCATTTCATATTTTTTCGCAAATCGGCACATTTTTATGCCTATTTTTTATGTTTAAAATTCAATTTGCTGTATTTTATAGGAACTAATATACCGCCACCAAAAACAAATTTAGATCTAAGATGTAGTAAAGTTGAACCAGTTTTGATGTGGTATGAAAACATGAGTGCTTCAATGTTCTTCTGAAAAAAACTATATTTCTATTTTGGTGTGCTTAAACGTAGTTAAAATGTTTTAAAATTGATTTCACATCAAGATACATCCAGTGTCAATGCAAATTCATTTCAGTGGTCTAAGAGTTCAAGTTCTGTTTGACTAAAGCTCAACTAATTGAACATCGGCTTCAAAAGTCAATTATACAATACTCAACCTCGTCTAAGGTAATGATCTTTATATTCCGTATCGATTTCTTGTAGAAGAAACTTGAATTGCCTGTAAATCAAGAAAAGGTGACAGGCTATAAAATAGACTATTTTAACAATAGATTCAATCACATCTCGCGAGTCCAATGATTAGACCTTTTCCCACAAACTTTCCTGGACTTTAACACTCGACGAACAGAGTGGTTTTCATGTTATGGTTTGCATTCAAAAAATCTCCTTTTGGGAGGTCGCTTTGTCATGTCACATGAAATTCGCTCTGCGTGCCAGGTCTGGCACTCGTGCCTTAGGTTGCCGACCCCTACGTGAAATGGGATCTCTAAATGGCGAGCCAATGTCAAGATAATCAACACACGATTTTGGAAAAAGGGAGAAAATGGAAAATAGAAAAAGAAAAAAAAGTATTTTTCTTCTTCTTCGTTCTCAGGTAGCGTTGTCAGACGTCCGGGAAAAGGAGGACATGTCCTCCTTTGTCCTCCTTTTTAGGCTATTGTCCTCCGCCCGGCAGAAAAACCTCAAAAACGTTTATAATGTCCAGCTTTTGTAATTATTTTATGCTTTGTAGGTCTACAGTTTTAAAAATAGTATTAACATGTTAAGAATCTTATATATTACTGAAGCCCCTTCTATAAAATAAAGAAGATTATTGCGTCCTAGGCAATTGAGAATATAATTAATAAACTAAGTGATCCTTTGAATTTGTACAAGAAAGAAATAATCCGTTTTTTTTAAAGACTCTTGTGTGAGCTGTAAAGTGTGTGTTCTTACCTAAGTTGCCAAAAAGGCAAGCTGCCTTTCCGCCGATAATGAATTTATATGTATTTAACAAAACCGTTTTAGAGTCAGTTTACTCTTATGATGTGGGGCATGGTGGTCACGCGTTCGACTGGTGTACTGAGGGTCCAGGGTTGAGAATCCTGGAGCAGGCTAGAATTTGGTCTCGATTAGGCATTGTCCTGACCACGCAAACCCCTAGTATGGCGTGGCAGCAGAAACTGGATCTATGGATCAATTTGTTACGACAGGATACTTTACAATTACTTTACCAAAACGCACTTAAATTGGCAGCTCTTGTAATAAGAATTGTACTGATTGTGGGTTTAAATTTAATGTGAAACTATTCAATTGAAACACAATGTCCTCCT
Source organism: Anisus vortex (assembly GCA_949126835.1). Lineage (NCBI taxonomy): Eukaryota > Metazoa > Mollusca > Gastropoda > Planorbidae > Anisus > Anisus vortex. The sequence goes on from OX421493.1 coordinate 43,844,181, forward strand.
TTGTCCTCCTTTTTGTCTCTCTATGTCCTATTTTTGACACTCATGTGTCTGGCAACCCTTTTCTAAGTGGATCGCTGGAGAAGTAAGACAAAGGCAAACCAATAATGCAACCTCTTACAATGTTGTAAATCAGCCTCTTATTTTTTTTTTTTTTTTTATAAATTTGCTCTTAAAACTGAGGTTTGTTAAATATTTTTCATGAACCAGTCATTGTATTTCTATACTTCATTCATCTGCCAACTGCTATACAAATTATAATATAAAAAAAAAATCAAAGTAAACTTTTGGTATTGACGATTTAGGGTCAATGAAACGATAAATGCCTTCAGATGTGACGTATTGGGTTATTTTCCCATTCAGTGATTCGGCCTTCAATAATTTTGCTTTCGACTCTCGTTATTGCTCCAACGATTCGTTCCGTGGCTCACCATTCGCTCACCTTTTCATTCATGCCGTTACGTGATCTAGCTCATGTCATTATTGCTTCCACCCCCCCCTCCACCACCAGCCACCACCACCAATTTTCCCACCGCTCATTTTGAGCTGGGCTCATGGACTAGTAAATCTTCCACCTCTATCCGCTATCCAAAAGACAACTTATAATATAGGACCGGGCTGCAGTTGACTCAACCATTGATAACCTCTCAAGACAGGCAAAAGTGGAGAAAGTTGACCGCTGAGGTGTCCTATCGCTCCCCCCAAGCTACCACAGCGGTCCGTGGATTGATGATGATAATGATATACACTCTTTCAACTCTCTTTCTGAGTCCATTTTCTCTCTCTCTCTCTCTCTCTCTGTTCCTTTCTTACTTTTTTTACTATGTCTCTATGTATTTTTTTCTGTCTCTCTTTATGACTCCCTGTCTTTCTCTGACTCTCTTTCACTCTCTGACTCTCTTTCACTCTCTGACTCTCTTTCATTCTCTGACTCTCTTTTACACTCTGACTCTCTTTCACTCTCTGACTCTCTTTCACTCTCTGACTCTCTTTCACTCTCTGACTCTCTTTCACTTTCTGACTCTCTTTCACTCTCTGACTCTCTTTCACTCTCTGACTCTCTTTCACTCTCTGACTCTCTTTCACTCTCTGACACTCGGTATCTTTATCTAACTATCTCTCTTTCTATATCCCTCAATCTCTCTTTTTCTCTCACACTTTTGGTCTTTTTCACTCTATCTCTCTCTATCTCTCTCTCTCTCTCTCTCTCTCCCTCTCTCTCTCTCTCTCTCTCTCTCTCTCTACTCTTTCAATATAGGCCTATGCCTATAAACATATTATATAGAATGATATATATATAGATTATATAATGTATAGAGGCATATATATATTAATACGTATGGATTTTCGAAACAACTTCGCCACCACTTTTTTTTTAAAAAGTAGAACATAGTACAGAGAAAAATTACACAATTCGAAAAAAAATAATTTAAAATATAAAAAATCTAATTTAAAAAAAAAGTTTTTGACTCAATTTTAAATTTAAAAAAAACAATTAATATCTAAACCAGGTTTTATTTATAACAGTGTTTTTCACTTGTATCTTGTGTCCGCATTGATTGTGTTCCATAACCTGTTTGCTATTCACTCTATTCAAAATAGCATTCACTAAGACAGGCTTTGAATTCTCACGCTGAATGGAATAATTAATTTCACAAAATGTAAATATTTACCTTTACAATAACAAGGAACTTTTTTTTCGAATAATGTATTTTCTCCCATTAAAGAAAACATAGCTAAACTTTCAACAAAACAAGACCTTTCAAACTTTTCTTTTCTGTTTTCTTCCTTTCATGATTCGCCTGGTTAAAAGTTTTTTATAAATCCACTTTCGGTTCATTCGGCCAATGAACAAGTGCCTAAGAGTGTTTCTATTTTTAAACTCAAGCTCCCTCCACACTTCCGGTTGTCTGAATGGTTTGAGGGAGGGGGGGGGGGGGGGTTATTCTGCATTTCTTGTTTGTGAATAGCGAACTGCAAAGAAGAAATAAGCCGTTTCCTAGCAACTATCTTGTTTACTGCTTTTAATTAAGGTGATCGTAAATATAACATGTCCTTGGACATTTTATATGACTAAATACTATTAGTTATTTTAAAACATGTTTTATCTAGTTTTAAACAAAATGTAAATTATTATCCATAAGCTTTAATTTGCTTTATGGTAAATATTACTTTTTTTCCTCCAATGTTTTAAAATAGCTTGATTAAGCATCAAACTTTTAATAGCATTGGTTATCATGGAAAATGACATTTCACTTCCGGTGGAGGGCATATCAGTATAAATATAACTGTTTTGCACTGACCTAAAAAAAAATTATTGTTTCCCTCCCCCCCCCCCCAACCTTGATGTCTGCTAATCCCCAGTGGAAGTCTAATTCTTTTATACGTGACCTCGGAGATAGCGCGATCTAGTTGTTTAAATCACTGGGGGTGGGGGGAATTGTGTTTTAGTTTTAATGATATGTGCTGTGTCTTTGCTGTCATATGCTAATTGCGGGTTGACCGAACTTCGGTTTCGGCACCGAAAGTAGACGAATGGCCCACTTTCGGCGCAGTTTCCATTTTGGTCGAAAGTAACGTTAATTTTCGGTCATCAGCCGAATATCTTGCATTAGTCATTTTTGTGTTCTTTTGTCTAGTTTAATAAAAATTATGTCATAATATTAAGATACAAAAAATATTATATAAAGTATAATGTATTGCTTTTTGAGTTATTAAATCTTAAAGAGTATCCAATTCTGACTAAAATTATATATAATACATGTATATACAACTGTATTACATGGTTTAAGGTTTACATAAATAGAGTACCCATAATCTAGTTAACCCTTACAGTCCCGGGCGCGTATATAGCGGAACTGAAGGCAGCATAGATAGAAGTAGGTCGGTACGGGAAGGGTTAATACTAAAAAAATATGTGCTCTTTTTTTTAAATCTTTTGTTTGGCAAATTAGGTTTATTTTTTCGGTTTCGGTCGAAGGTGTTGTTAAACGTTTGGTTTAGGCTTGGGTTTCGACCGAAAGTCCATTTATAACTTTCGGTATGGTTTCGTTTTCGGCTGTAAGCGAAAATTTGGTTTCGGTCGACTTCTAATGCTAATACAGATCACGTGATTTACGTGTAGACACTTCCTGTTTGAGGGCTACATTGTTTAGTCAAGTGATTTATCCAAATATTAAACGCCCGTGTTCTGAATTACAGAGCAAATGATTTAGCATATCAATTAAAGCATAACTTTTTAATAAGCGAACCATTGACAAATATTATTCATGCATTAAGATTGATCGTGTGCAACATTTCCGGTCCCATTAGTTCATTTGCTTCATAACATGCCTGTGTGCTGTGTTACCGGTTGTACGAAAAGATTACATTTCTAATTTCATTTCCAAAAGATGTTGCCAAAAGAAAACGATGGATTGTGAATGTCAAACGTGAAGAATCACCTATTTATAACCTCAAACGTATTGCTTGATGCACAATAATTTTTGCTTTTTGTTTTTATGTATCTAAGCATTTTTATTTTGTTTTAAATATCCATGGACGTAACTCTAGACTAATTTATTTTATAAACAAACCTAAATTTAATTTTCCAGCTTATTAAATACTAATTATCGTTTACTCACTTTTGATGTCAAGAACTCATAACTAATCTTGTAGCCTTTGTATATTTCTAACAGACCAGAACTTGCCATCGAGGTTGAAATCAATTGTCAAACACCAGCAAAAGCGTATTTTATTATGTTTACGGAAATTCACCGGATGTTCATGATCTCTTTTGTTCATGAACTATTGAATAGATCAATCCTCATTAAGACTAGTCAATAAGCATACAAAGACTGAATTGAAAAAAAAACACCCACTAAAAAGTAAGATAATTTTTTTCAAGCAATTTCTAAAAATGTTTTCTCCAGAACATAACTAGATATTAATATTTAATCACTAAATATGTATGAAATAGCGTTAGAGTATCCGTTCACCAAATGTTCAGGAATTGCATTCGTGCAATGTTTTACAGTCAAACAACGGATGGAATTTATTGAATCTGTTAAGTCTGCCTTATAAAGGAAGGGGATATAACTATCTTTATAGAAGCTGTTTCCTTTTCAATTCACTTTCTCTCTCTCTCTTTCTGTCTCTCTCTCTCTAAGTTCCTCATTCTCTGTCTCTCTCTCTCTTTCCTTAATGCAAAAAATTTCCGGAAGTGTGTGCGCGAGTGCGTCTTTGTTTCAGCTGATTTTGCCATGAACTTATCCTCAATGCAAACACCTAAACCCTGGGAGGCTAAACAAAAAACAACAACAAAAGCATCATTGTTTGTGGGGACAACAAATTACGCAAGCTATTCTCTCCCCTCCCTCCCCCTTTTACCCCACCGTCGCTGTCTGCGCATGTCCAGGTGATTGCGAAACTCAGACAAACACACTCACTCATACACCAGTTATTCAGCCCGTATCTTCAATGACGTCCAGAAAGAAAAAGTCTGGCATTGCAAAATCTTAGGGGATGAATGAGAGAGCGATGGAGGGAGGGACGCAGGGAAGGAGCGAGGGAGGGGGAGAAAGGAGGAGGATATGGCAATATTGGGACATCTTCACGGGCCGATTCATCTCAATTATACTTCCTGTCACGTGATCAGGTTTTTCAATGGAGGCAAAACTACAACGTCTCTCAAACGTCGAAATTTAGTGGGCTTTTTGCTCGGCTCTAGTATGACAATATGGAAAGAATGAGGATTTAGCGAACTCTCTTTTTGTGTGTGGATTATTTCCCTTGATTATTATTGTGTGTGTGAACGTTTTTGTGAAGTTGTTTTTTTGGTGAAGATTAATTAGCATGTTTGATATTTTATTTTTGAGAGACAGATTTTTTAATGCTTTCGATAGATTTAGATATTTTCGATGAAACTTTTTTATGAGTAATCTGACTGGATGACTTTTGTGCGATTGTTTTTGATCATGTTTTTTTTAAAAATAATAATTTTGAAATATCTTTGTGCATGTTATTCATTATTTTTTTAAAGGATGATTGTGTATAGCAGGGGTCTGTAACCTTTTGATCATAGTGTGCCAAAGGATAATATTTCATTCATTCAGCGTGCCAACATTCTAAAAGTCAACATGCGTCCCCAATCAATTTCGCATTTTCGGGGTTGCCGACCCCTGGTGTATGTGTATAGGAACAAGTGTTTTAAATCCTTCTATCCTGCCTTTAGGGAATTTATGGGAAGTTCTTAGTTATTTCTTGTGGCGATTGTTCTACCTGTTATGTTTGTAGAGTCATCTTCTTTGCCTTCCATATGTGTGCCGGATGGACGGGTCTTCTGTGCTAGTCCCCAAATCCATGAAACGAATGAATGGATGTTTGGCTTTCGTGTTCCTTTTAACACAAACATCTATCAACCGCAGAAAGGGCTATCATCGCCAATTCAATCATTCTGCTTTGTTGCATGCCATTGGTACAGAGTTTTGGATCCTAATAACCAAGACTTTTAACTACCAGCCTCATCGGTTGGTTTTTTATTCGGTAGAATTGAGTTTGTTAAGGCCACAAAGTGACATCGTTGCTTATAACTACAATACCACAAAGGAGGGCTACATAGAACTTTAATCAAGTAATAGCGTCGACGTATTTTGAAGAAGAAATTTATTCATTTAATGCATTCCTGGGGGCGATGGGGGGGGGGGCTGTGAAGGGCCAGTGGGCGATACCAACTTACTTTAAAATACCGAAATTTAGATAGATATATGCTTTTATTTTAATAACCGGAACTTGTGTATAACAAGAAATATAAGTTGAGTAGCCTAATATCACAGTATAGAGGATTGATGGCAGGTAATTTAGAGTACACTGTGTGATTAACTTTAGACATTCTAATTTTCTTTACATCTTGATGAGTTAACGCAAGCCTACCAGACAATCAAGCGTTACTTTTAGCATAATGAAGCGAAAATTTGCCGATATCGCTAAATAAATAATAAATGACACTAAAGGCAAATCTACAATACTTGTACTAGAAATACTTTTGGGGAAAAATAAATTCCTCCACTGGCAATGGCGTGGCGCTATCGTGGATTGATTTTATAACGGGTATTTAAATAAGACTGTGCCAGATGTATTGGCGGTCCATTGTGTAATTTATAGACATTTAAATCTAGTTGCTAAAAAATCTCCATCCTCTTGCAATACGTAATTACCGCAGTTAACAAATCAGAAGCAATGCATTCAATGATAGATTCTAGACAGCATTGAGAATGACGAGAGGACCACAAGTGTTTATTACTACACAGATTGGTACGCTGGTCATCAAAACTAACAAAGATGCCTGTTTAAAAAGATTTTATATGTCTTTGATTTTGTGCAAAAGTTTTTGGAAAGTAAAGACGATTCCTTGAGAGAAAAATTAATAAAACTGAAAAGTGATATCTCTTACTGATTTATGGAAGTTCAGTTTAGACAATCGTTGGGAGATGACATCGGTTTAATTAAAACAAGGAATGTTATCTTTACATTTATGTCAAAAGTTTTATTGTACGAATACAACTTTAGAGTCAAATTAGACGCGGAGATCTTGCATCGACTGCAGAGAAAACCGATGAAGACATTCTCTCTTATTGTCAATACCTGAGGCACTTAATAATGACTTCAACATTCGATTTTAAGACATTATTTTATGAACACGAAAATGCCTGATTGGTTTTTAGACCCTCCTTTACAATAGAAAAGAATTAAAATCAGGTCTATCTTTATAACTGCAAGAGGAATTAATTGAATTAATATAATCACGACTATCGGTTACAAAATATCATTTCATTAATTTCTAAAGGTCTCTGGGTTTTGGAAACAGCATTCTTATACTAGTGGAAAGTTGATTTGGTGAATTGGTGCTGTTACCACGCTATTGTCAAAAGATATAACCAAGTTACAAGCAACAGAGCGTGGAAACCCAAGATTTTTATAACCAAAATTGAATCAATCAGAGATAAAATACAAAAAACTAAAAAGACACAAGGCGCACAAAGTACAAATTAATATAGTGTTTTTTTTTAAACCCTTGAGTAGTTAACTTTAGTTTTACTATAAAAAAAATTAAACAAGCTTTTCATTTGCTGATCTTTTTCAAATCCTAAAAAAAAAATCCTAGTCGGCCTATAGAGAACAAATGTGACTAATAAATTTTGTTTTCGATTTGATGTGTGTGGGGGGGGGGGAGGAGGAAAGGGGTGATGAAGGGGGGCGGTGTGAGAAAAAAATTGTAAAAGGGGGCGGTGAGCCTAAAAGGATTGTGAACCTATGTAATCTACAATATGTTTATATAATATATACTTTATTGATTACATGTGCACGTTAATCGAGCCTTAAAATATAAGGCTGTTCATATAATACAAAGCAAAATCTATTTTTCTTACTTTTTTAACCACATTTTGATTGCAATTGTTAACTTAATAAAACTATTTTGTGGTTTCAAGACTGTTTGATAGTTTACATATAAACTGTACAACTATTGAAGTTTTAGTTTTTATTTAAACTTTTTAGACATAATTTGTACAAAATAAAAAATTAAACAAAGATAATTTTATTTATGATCAAATTTTGTAATTTATTAAGTAAATAATACATTAATCAAGAAAACATAATAAAAGTGTTGATTATCTCCCCTATGTAAAAATCAAAGTGAAAAATTTGATAACAAAGTAGGCATAGTAAAATTGGGTATTATAGCCAGTGGCGTATTTAGGCATGTTCCTCATATTCCTATGGAACAGGGGCCCCCAAACAAAAAGGGCCCCCCACACATCTCTCCCCCCCCCCCCCCCAAAAAAAAAAAAAAATTTTTTTGTAGTATTTTCTTTTGGCATTTAAAATAGTGCTGTTGTAGAAGCGCACAATGAAGGACGGTCTTCTGACTTCTGAGTTGTAAACTTATGTGATGACTCGAGCCTGAATATTTGTATTGTGCTAAACTTGACCCACTTTCTTTCTCAATTCTTCACGTGGATGCTGGATATTGCTATGTACTTCCTACTTTCGGTTTGAACATCATTGTTTCTTAAAGCTTAACTCGCAACTATCGCATGGTGGTTTAGATGACGCACTGACTCTTCGGATCCCTCGTGCGAAGCTAGTGTCCGCTGGCCAACTTGCATTCTCATACGCGGGCCCATCCGCTCCTAATATTGCTAGTGTCTGCTCCTGGATGATGGAAAACAGACTTATAATGAAATGAAGATAAGACGGAGGTAATTCTAATTGGAACTCAAAGTAAAATCGCCAAAGTTGAGGGTTTGGAATCATTGATGGTCTTGAACTGCCATATCCCCATTGGCAGAAAATGTAAAAAACCTCGGTGTCGTTATCGATTCACAGTTGTCTTTCGACGCCCACATTAGAAACCTATGCAGAGGCCTTTATTTACAGCTACGTCAACTTGGTCAGATACGACCTTATTTGTCATTTGTCTCAGCAAATAAACTTGCGGCTGCCTTTATACTCCCACGCCTCGACTACTGCAATGCTCTGCTAATCGGGATACCTGACGATAAGGTCGCCAAATTACAGCGTTCTCAAAACAGTGCCGCCCGCCTGGTCATGCGTAAGTGAAGGCGTGATTCTGTTACAGTTCTCCTGCGTCGGCTGCACTGGCTCCCTGTGAAAGCCAGAATAGAATATAAAGCAGCGCTATTTTGCCATCAGTGCCGTTTTGATAACGAGATGCCGTCCTATCTCAAGGAACTAATTACACCATATGTCCCGCAAAGAACACTTCGTTCTGCAAACTCATCGCTTTTGGGAGAGCCCCGTTTCTCTCTGACGACTGTTGGCCTTAGAGCCTTCTCAGTATCCGGTCCAAAGGTTTGGAATCTACTTCCCGTTGAACTCAGGCAAAGAAGCTCTATCGATACTTTCAAAAAGAATTTAAAAACTCATTATTTCAAGATTTACCTTAGTTAACATTTAACATGCTTTAGACCCCTACTGTCTTACTTATAGGTTGGATCAGTTAATGCTCCATTTATTTCATTTTTGTAATATCATCAGTTAGTTTTGTCTCCTAGCCTAGAGTAATGTCCGTGTTCTTAGTTGTATGTTAAATGCGCTCTGAGCTTACATTATATTAATAATAATACAGTTTGCCAGAGCCCTAGCTTCGACACCTTCAGGAGCCAGCTGAAAACTCACCTATTCGAGTAGCAGTGGCAATCGAAGAAGTGAACACACAAACTACCTGCTTTCTACAGTAGGGAATGAATTGATGTCAATTATGGGTGAGTAAGCATTGAATGAAATCACTGCTCAACTAATGCAATTCAAAAATACACATTTTTAATATTTTAACACACACAAACATGAAATAAAACAGAAGTAAAAAAAACTTTCTTTTTTTACATCACTAATTAAAGCTCAGATCAGAATGAATCATAAAGACTGTAGCGGGCATGTAACTGTCATAGTCAGATAGAGTCTGAACTTAACTAGAAAATACTGCAACAAATTGATCTACTGTGAATGAGAAAACTCATTTGATTGTTAACTGACACACTGTATGCCTACATGGTTGTTTCATGCATGAGTGTTCAAACGAGCAACTGAAGTTAAATGAAGTGAAATGAATTTGTTCGCCAAATCGGCAGTCAGAGTCAGACACAGTGGGTTACCGGTAATGGTTATCATTCAGCATCAACAACACTGTACATAGGCTAACACAGCAATGTCGGAAGGCAGGGGCGGGGCCAAGACGGGCCCCCACATAAATTTGGGAGCAGGGCCCCCACAATTCTAAATACGGCCCTGATTATAGCTAGACTTTTAGTTGTAATAAAGCAAATGAAATCGTTGTCAAATTTCGCCGATTGTATTTAGACAGATTAACAAGGAGCTACGGATTTAGCTCAACTAGGTTTTAACACTTTTACAGTAGTTTTTTAATTAATTCCGCGCCTTTTTTTTATCGTAACATTAAGTAAATGATTTATTCACTGTGCCATTTACAGCCAAGATATAATATTTAATAAAAAATATCACCAAAAGACACTGAAAAGATTAGCAAGATGATGAGCAGTAAATTCTCACTAAGTTTTAATCCGCTGTTCCGAAATTATAGGCTTATAACTTATATAAACAAACTCACGGATAATATAAGCTTATTGATTCTTCGCGTAGCTTGTGTAAACATTATGAAGACAATTTGAAATGAACACTAAACGTTGTTTGCACACATTTGTGTTAAATGGATGAAAATAAATAACGGGCGTGTTTCTTTTTTTTTCTTCCCCTTTACTTTAGAATTTAGCTTAGTGGCTAATTTTTAACATCACGTTCTGTTCACACTGAGGGTCTATCCATGTAGAAAAACAAAAAAAGATGAGGACCAAAGGTTTAAGCGATAATGCGGAAACATCATACTACGCCGTCTGGTGGTGGTGGGGGGGGGGGACTAATCACCGAGTGGACATTTATCGATTACCGTGGTCTTTGGTTTAGAAAGCTTTCCTTTAAGAGTTGGGTGATAAGGGGGTGGAGGAATTTTTAACCAAAAGAAAAATGGATTCTTACATCAAGAAATTGTCATGAAGGCCATATAGTCCTGAATTCCTCATTGATTTATTCCAGGGAGAGGGGGGGGGGGGGCATATAGAATTTCCAAGGAGGGGATGGGGAGGACGTTTATGGACAAAGCGTTGACACCAGCTTTGAAGAGTACCTGACATTAGTTAAAGAAACGTAAATTCGGCTGGACATTGTGCCGGCTACACAATCCCTCTGTACGCCGTGGCCCACGGAAACTCGTGAACGCTGCTTTACTTGCACCGTGGATTAACACGATGTAAAATTACTTTTTTCTTTGTTGAGAAAAACTATTAGAAGCATTGTTTTCCTTTTTATAAATTGTAACATTTGGGTTTCTAATAATTTTCTTAAAAATAAATTGTACACTATAAAATATCTGTTATACAGAGAATTACGCCTGATTAGTGTAGGCCCTACACTATAAAATATCTGTTAAACAGATAATTACGCCTGATTAGTGTACACTATAAAATATCTGTTATACAGAGAATTACGCCTGATTAGTGTACACTATAAAATATCTGTTATACAGAGAATTACGCCTGGTTAGTGTACATTATAAAATATGTTATACAGAGAATTACGCCTGATTAGTGTACACTATAAAATATCTGTTATACAGAGAATTACGCCTGATTAGTGTACACTATAAAATATCTGTTATACAGAGAATTACGCCTGATTAGTGTACACTATAAAATATCTGTTATACAGAGAATTACGTTTGATTAGTGTACACTATAAAATATCTGTTATACAGAGACTAGCACTTATTGCCGTGCATGGATATCCACATTCAGGTGTAAATTTGGTATAGTCTATATTATGAGATCACCTTTTAAAATTATATGGTTCGGTGGGTAAAAATCATTACGTATTGACTATACTATTGACACAGTTTATAAATGTTGACCGTTGTCATAAATTGTGACATTTTACCATAGGATGATACTATTTTTTTCAAAATGGTGAGCATTGTAAGTTTGGTCAGGTCTTGCTATAAGCACTGTTGGAATTTGCTGTTGTTGTTTGAAATGCTGTTGTGTATTAAATCCGATAGTGTTGTTCTGTGGGCACTATGAATCAAAGTTGTTCCTACGGGATATACTTTGTTGTTGTATTTGTTTCTTTATTATCTCTGTTAAAGCTCAAGTATTAAGCAACGTTTAACATAGTCCTATCCTATACAGATCGTTATATTAGCGAATTACAGATATAACATAAATGTACGTAAAGCCCTGAGAAACACTGGTTGAAACTAGTTAAATGTTAGCTTTAAAGCTTAACTAGACAAAAAAAATGTAAACCTCGTTTTTTTGTTGTTTTCACGAGTTTAATTAAAGGAGAAATTCTGGCTATAGATTAAAAGAAAATAAAAACACATATATCTTTAAAAAAAATGTTTTCAGAAACACAATTTGGGCTTTTTCTTCTTAAATTAACAATCAAATTGAATGGACATTTTTTTAAAGCGTTCTATCACTTTAAATAAAAAATTAAATAATTATCTTTTTTGTTTGCAAAATTTTAATTTGATTCGGAACATAAATGAACAAAGCAAAATACATACCTTCGGAATCCATGATGTAGTTTTTAGATGTTTCCCTTAACAAAATGCATTGAAGGAGATCACAGGTGGAAGTTATCTCCCCTTGACAAAGAAAGCTGGTTAAGAGTTTATGTCCGTTGTTCCTTTGTTCATAATGGTTCTGTGGAAGTCTTAAAATATAAGAATTCAAAAGAAAAACAAATTTAAAAAAAGGGATGATTACTTGGGATTAATTTTAAACGATGAACGCATTAGGAAATTTGGTTAACAGATTAATTGAATGAAAGCTGCACATAGGCATGGAATGGGTTACCCGAACAAACTAGGAACCCAACACTTAACATCATTAAAAACCCAAATCAAAAGTCTAGACCAATGATAAGTGAAAGCCGCAATAAATCTGTGCTACAGAATAAGCGTCTGTGACTTTTAGGATAAGATTATATTTGTGTTTGTTTCATGTTAAATGAAAATATCCCGATTGTGTAGGCTGTCCAGCTCTGAAACGGGGGGGGGGGGGGGGGGCTGGATATTAGGTGTGTGTTCAATAAGACGGCTAGTCATTGTGTTGGCCATATAATCACCCTAGCGAGCTGTTGCCACGGAAACTGTTTGACTTTGCTCTATACATTCCCAAAAGGATGCAAAAAATAACTTTTTATTGTTGTTCTTGAAATTTGGATTCCAGACAGTGGAGTGTGTGTCTAGTTGTGTTGATGTAGTGTTGCATATTGTTCATATAGGATAGTTTATAACAGGACAGTGGTAGTTTAGAATAGGACAGGGTGGTTTATTAAAGGTATAACCTCGGGTAAGGATATTTAAACAAATACAAACTGCACAAAGCTAAATCGATGTCAGTTAAAAATAAAATGAAAGGAATGAACAACAAATTTCTTTTTTAAATCTCTTTGTTGACGTAAGCTCCGGGTCTGTTTTTAAATGCACTTCCTTCTAACCAGACACGATACAAACAGGTGCTTCAACGCCAGGTGTTTGCATGAGATTTTCATTTCTCAACGCCAGTCTGTGAGATCTGGTGCTTACCTCTTTGACAAGTACAGGTAGCGCCCCCCGAGCGGTGATTTGTGTCCTGTGTAAACTGGAATGAAATTTGTTTTCATTTCTTTCTGTAAACTTTTGAAATAGTTGTATCATGTGATCCCTGTTCGGTAAGATTTGTTAAAACGAAAGTTCATTGCGGTGGTCTAAGGTCAGATTGCGGGTTTACTACGTCTTTGTAAAAAAAAAAAAGGGATTTTTATTTCCTGGCCTTAAAAGATGTTTTCTATTTCTAGCCAGTTCTGATGACAGTTGTGTTGTCTACACAATCCTGTTGCATCTATTGACCACTGATGCTAATGAAACTGTTTTTCTAATCGTATAGGCCACACAAAAAAGGATGTGTATCGACAGAGTTATCAAAAAACTTCTTATATAGATTGGGATGAACTTGGGATTAGAGCTCTGGGCTCAACTCGCATTATAGCTTCGAATGTCTAGGCCAGCGATCGGCAACCTTTTGATAACAGTGTGCCAAAGCAGGATTTCTAATTCATTAACCGTGCCAAAAGCCTAACGTCCATCCATTTTAGCAGTCAACTTCTTTGTGAAGTCCTTGAGTTGCGTTTCTTTTCTGGTCTTCTGCGTGCCATTGAAAATGGCTTAACGTGCCAAGTCTGGCACGCGTGCCGTAGGCTGCCGATCCCTGGTCTAGGCAATAGGGATAACGTGACTAATTACTACAAACCACTAGCAGTGAAAAACGAACAGTTTTAATCTACAATCTCCACACTACAACTTGAATCTGGTTACCTACACAATACTATTCACAATCACAATTTTTTTTAAAGTCCAGAACACGTAAGTACTCGTCGGACAGAATCGATCCATACGTCCGATGAAGCAGCGTTCACCAGTTTCAGTGGCCATGGTATACTAGGTGATTGTGTGGCCAGCACTATGCACAGCCGCATTTTAGCCCAACTTAGGTCAGGTACCCATCAGAGCTGGGTAGACTCAGGGACACTCCCAGACCCGGGAAAAAATTCAAGCCTGCACCAGATGAAGTGAATGGAATTTGAGAAATGATTCAAGATGAGGCTGCTTGGAGCCATAAAAATGTTGAGGACAAGAAAAGAAGACCAAGGATTTAACAATATATAGATAAACTGAACACTAACATAATATATCAACAACTTAATAGATAGATAAACTGAACACTAACATAATATAACAACAACTTAATAGATAGATAAACTGAACACTAACATAATATACCAACAACTTAATAGATAGATAAACTGAACACTAACATAATATACCAACAACTTAATAGATAGATAAACTGAACACTAACATAATATATCAACAACTTAATAGATAGATAAACTGAACACTAACAGAATATATCAATATTTTATACAATTAAGTTTTATTTTGTTGGTTTCCGTCTCACTTTTGTATACATAATAGATAGAAAAATAGATGTATAAATAGATATACAGATAGTTAGATAGACACTTAAATAGATAGATAGATAGATAGACAGACAGACGGGCAGATGCACATATAGATAGATCAATGCATAAATAAATAAATACTTAGATATATAGCTAGACAGATGCATAGATAGCGATATAAATATACAGATGCATAATAAGATGGATGGATAGACAAATGCACAGATAGATAGACAGATATACCAATAGACAAACAGATGCATACATGGATAGATTGATAGAAAGATAGATGCACAGTTCGATAAATGCATAGAGAGAAAGATGAATAGTTGCATTAATAGATAGATAGATAGATACATAGATACACAGATAGATAGATAGTTGCATTAATAGATAGATAGATAGATAGATAGATAGATAGATAGATAGATAGATAGATAGATAGATAGATAGATAGATAGATAGATAGATAGATAGATAGATAGATAGATAGATAGATAGTAAGAATAAAAAATGAATTTGAAAATAATAAGACCATCGCAATATTGTTGACAACAAACTATATATTAAATGTATATTATTGTATGAGATTTAGCTGATCAATAGATTCAAGATAACGACGCTAATATCAAGTAAAGCTATATTGATTGAATTTTTTAAGCGAAATGAGAAAAAAATTTGGACGTCACATATTGTATTTTATAGGTTACAATCATTTTATGCTGAAGTATATAAGATAAGATTTCTTTATTGATCCAAATAAATGGAAATTTGTCGTGATTACAGATGTTTTGTCTTTCAGCATATTTGAAATATTTAAATATTAAAAAAATAAATAAAGGCTATGATGCTAATAGAATGTATTGTTAGTCTGGACAAGTCTGCTACCCACGTTTCAGCTCGATTGGACGACGGGAAGTGGTCAAAAAATCGATGCAAAGTTTTTCAAGCAACCAAGCAAGCATGCAACCAACCAAGCAGACAGTACGAGTTAAAAGAAAGGGAGTAAAAAAAGACATGCAAGCAAACTATTACACAATTTATCATACAAGAAACAGTTTATTAGTAGTCAGCTTTTGTATTCTGGCTGACTGAAGTCTTGGCGATATATTTCTTCTTACGTTCACTTTTGTGAATGATAATGGTAGATAGCTATTGTTACGTCCACAATCCCCTTGTGGCCAGAGCCGTGTATATATCGTTGATAATTCTCGTTGGTCCTAGGGTAGACTTTAGTTATTATTATTTATGTTTCAGTATTACACGAACTCTCCTTATAGTCCTGGGCACAAACTCACGATTTGCGTTCTAACAGTTCCTTTCCTTGACGTTAGAGTAGTAAATAAATATTATAGTATTGTAAACAACACAATAGAATAGTAACTTGACGAGGAAGCTTCAGTGTAAACGTTGTTGATAATTTAATTCAGGTGATATGTTCCAATATATACAATATAAAGATTATGTACAGTTAGAATAAAATAGTGCAAACACAAGCGTCCTCAAAAGAAATTATCTCGAAACTCACTGCCTTTCAGACAAACAAATCATTAAATACTATTCAAGTGGTGCAGGGGACAGACCTATTACTAGGAGGGGTGAAAATAATGGTATCATTACAAAACTCATAATAAAAATGATAGAAACTTCCCTATTCACAATTAATAAACCATTCCTAGCCACTCCGAGAATTTGAGGTCAACACCGAATCCCAACATTACCTAGAATCTTTCGCCTTCGTACTAACAATCGAGGAATGGGAAAGACTAAGCCCCGCCCACAAAATCGTGTTTAGGGAGAAAAAGAGGGGGGAATAAGCATTGTGTGTTTCAAATACTTGAAAACCAACAGTATATGACACTATAGTATGGCCTGAGGCTGTCGCACAATACTTCTATGTCTGGTGTGCATATTCTTTTTTTAGTTGTAATTCAGTTGATATTATATTGCAATATTGTTTATTTATATAGACGGCCAGCCCTCCACATTTACTTTTGCCACTGTTGACGTGTCTGTCTAAGCCAGTGGTTCCCAAACTTTTTTAGGCCGCGACCCCTTTTTACAGTTGATCTTGCTTTGGCGACCCCCCCCCCCCCCCCCCCCATAAAAAAATAATAATAATTTCGTTCGTAATCATTTTGCGATGTCTTTCAAAGAAAGCAGATAAAGTAGACCAGGAGCCGCATGAGAAAAAAAAGTGCCGATCCCACTTTTCAAAACTAGTCAAATCTAGATGATTTATTTGCATTACATACCTTTATAGAAATCAAGAATCTTTTAAAAGGTCTGTGGACCATTTTATGAAACTGCCATTAAAGTTACCATTAGAATGTAATGATATCATTCACAATCTTACAAGCCTATTCACAAACTTTAATAAAATTACAGTTTTTAATTTAAATTAATGTAACTTTTCCTAAACTTCAGCATTGATCTTACAAATAAAATTACAAAGATAAACTCTTATGGGCCCCGGCACAGCGCAATAACTACACACACACACATACAAACACACGCCCTCTTCGTGGGGCCTGAAGTAGACAGCATATACATTTCATTTTCATCCATTTTTTTATGCAAAAGCTAAATTTCCTTTGGAATGATCGGATCTTTTTAGATAAATTAAGGCATGTTAAATTTTCCTCCTTGCAGTGATAAATTTAACTCGTTCAAGACGACAAAATGTCAACCAAGTAGTCTAAGTTATTGTCTGCAGTTCACTTTAATCACCGAAAAGTGCTTCAAAGAGCAGTCTTGTTTCTGATATAAAATATATTTTAAAAAACTAGTTCACCATGAAGCTAAAAAAACAAGTTTTAATTTCTCTCGACAATCATCTCACTGCACAATTGCGAAAACAGTCGACTGTTTAAAGATCTTGTTTTTACAAAAGGGCACAACTTATTATGCTTTTTATTACTTCTTTTAACTGTTGTGGCAATGTCTTTGTTGCTAATATTTGTCCATATTTAATACATTGAGCTCCGATTACTTTTGGTCATTAATTATTTTGAAATCCAGACCGAACAGAATCTACATTAAATTCCAAAATATTCATGAAGTGTCGGTCGTTTTATCGCCAATACTACTGCTTTTAACACAGTGACTGCTTTTAACAGAGAAGAGGCTTTTTAACACAACTCTCTACACACGTGTTACTGGTCTGCATACGTGCATTATGGTGCCGACCTTGTCACATACACTTGTATTGATGTCATTATGCCAAGTAACCTACACGTAGTATGCGGATGTATCTGCATGTAGGTGGACTCGCTTGGAGACGGAAAGATGAACTGTGTTTCGGCTCCTAAGACCATCAAAAACATACGTTTTCCGAAAGTCTTTGGCGACCCCCGCGAAATGGTCATTCGACCCCCAAGGGGGTCGCGCCCCCCAGTTTGGGAACCGCTGGTGTAAGCGAAACAGATAAAATGCTTCTAGGTCCACAGACGTACTCTTTTTTATGGCCACATTTATTTCGCCTTGTTCGTGTAAAGACATGTTTATAAATTATATGTTGTCGTTTTAATCCAAGATGGCGTTTTGTTCATTAGTATGGACTCTAATGGTGTAAAATAGTTTCATAAAGGTGGTTCTTCACATAAAAAGGATAGAAACAGTATTTTTAATGATACAAACCACTAAAATACTTCAAGAATGTAAAATGAATAAATCCTGGCTGGAAACGATGTTAGAAAAGCTGAAAAACGGCACAGAGTAATATTGTGTCTTATACCAGAGGTCGGCAACCGTTTGATAATGGTGTGCCCAAATAGGATTTCTAAATCATTCAGCGTGCCAGCAGCCTAAAAGTCAACCTGCTCTATTATACTTGTTTTATTACTTTTAATAAGAGAATTAATTTAACTCCGTAGCAAGACCTAGTCCAAAAGCAAAGGAAATGTATAGATTCTAGAGAAAATCGTTAAAGCGTTTTATTATATTAAAATGTTTAACGTGTTTGTGATTATCATCCTTTTATTTACAGTTAGATCTATACCAAATACAATATTTTATTACCAAACTTTCACATATATGGTAATTATTTTATCAACATTATCATTTGGCTTTCATTATCATCTAGCAACTGCAAACATGAATAATAATATTTTGTTCTCAGTTTCACTGAGATTTTCTTTTATTTGTTAATCTTATGAAAGATGAATTTGTTATAGTTGAGCGGAATTTATACGTAATAATTCCACGAACTGGGTAGTTATTGTAATGGTTAAGAAATTTGCATATGATTTTCTAGTCATATAATATTTATATAATTTTCAACTACTTTTTACAGATTGGTCATTATAAGGTTATATGTTGTAGGCCGTTTAGTCTTTTATAAAAGAAAATTAAAAAAAAATAATATTAGAAATATTAGCGCAATGAAAAGGACTTACAATTTCCCTTAAAATTAAAATAAAGTTTCTAAATTTGATGCCAAACGAGTTATGTTTTGTAATATAACAAATTTTACTGACTTACTATTATTTCTTTTTAAAATTCATCCATTATGGTATTCATTACAAGATTTAATTAGAGAAATACAATAAATTTACTTTAAAAACTTGTAAATAAAAATTTCCTGCATTAATTGTTTGTCTTTTTAACTATAAGGAATTTATCTTTTTAACATTAGCCTAATAATGACAACAACTAAATAATATAATGCTATTAAAAAGTCTCTTATATTTATTACATTTGTTAATAAAAACTAATTTTGTTTTAGAATAACTTATATTTATGTTTAATTATAGAAGATGAGCATAAATACGCTTTTAACTGTAATTATTATTAGTCTGTATCAATTAATGAGCACCTTGTCTTGAATGCTCTTCGCTAATTTATAATGGCATATATATATTTAGACATTTCTGAGTAGTGAAGTGTAAGTGACCTTTTTGAATGCTTAACACAGCTTTCATGTGCAAAAATACTGTTCACAAGTGTAAGTTGAACCAAAAGCTGAAAGTAGAGCGAATGAATGTCTGGCAGTTGAGAATAGCAGATGACTCTCGTAAGCATCTTCCTTATAGATTTTCCAGGAAAATGGCATTTCGATGAATATTGTTTTTGGATGTTTAAAATTCAACTGGCTGTGATTTCAATTCGTCAATATCCCTCCACTAAAATACATCTACATCTAAGAAGGTTGTAGTAAGATCAAGCCAGTTATGCTTGATGAGGTATGCCGAAAAAAATGATTCCATGAATATGAAAGTCTAGTCTTTGTTTAGAAAACTCCGCTTTGAGTGCTTCGAACTATAAACTAAAAAGCCCAACTATATATCTTAATATATGTCTCAATATAGTGATGTACATATAGTTAAATGTTTAAAAATTGATTTCACTCAAGATATAAGGAAATCCTTTTCGGTGGTCTAACAGTTCAATTTCTTTTTTACCACGTCCTTGTAAATGCTTTCGACTCACTGAAATGTGTCGCTATGTCATTCAGAAACATCGGCTTCAACAGTCAGTTTTTCTCATTCAGAACCGGAAATGTGTTGTTGTTTTCCCATCAATAAAAAAACACCTCTTAAAGGTGTCTCGCGTGGCATTGAAAATCACTCTGCGTGCCACGTTTGGCACACGCGTGCCTTAGGTTGGCGACAACTGTCTTATACCATTATCATGAGTTTGATTTTAAAGTCTTTCTTTTATTTCGGAAAGAGTTTTTAATGTTGTATCATTACTGGTTTTAATAATTTATTCACTCAACCCATGCCTAGCTTGGAAGTCACTCAGTAAGAAAAAGAATGTATTCGATATTGTTCTTGCTTATATTTAGGACTAATTAAGAAAACATTCTTGTTTTTATAATATTTCACTGTGTACGTTATTAGGTTGTTATAAATTGTATTAGCTAAAGTAAAATGGTATTGGTTGTTTTTATTACTACTGTATTGCATTGGAATCTTCTTTTATTAAATTTTGATGTATCTGGCAATTTTAATAAGTGCGATACACTTGTCCAAAGTGAATATTCTCTTGCATTTCTTTACTGATTTTATTATTTGTATGTTATGCATTTTCAATGAAGCTAGAGATGTTGCATGTTTTTGTAAAAATCGAACTAATGTAAGATTGCATTTAGTTTTATGTTACGGGTTAATAAAAAAAATATTTGTATACAATTATTGTTTGTCTCAACTTACTATTTATTATGACTTCATCAACATGCGGGTTTCTATCTATTATAATTTCACATGTATATAACTATTGTAATTCGTATAGTTACTTTGAATCAATTAAATATAGTTTTCGTTTAGGTTATGAATATGAAAGAAAAAGTCTCTGTCTACTGACGCCCCCAAAAAACACCAATATATATATATATATATATATATATATATATATATAGGCCTATATAACAAACTCTGATATAATCAGACAGCGGTAAAGAATCTTGTTACAATCGCATCTACACATAAAGTAAAAAAAAAAGCTACAATTATTGGAAGCATAGGTACACACAAACAAGTGTTAGCAAAACTTTTTTGGTTTGTTTTGAATTTCATTTTTTAAGTAAATTAATCTATTTTGAATATAAAGGATTAAAAAAAAACAGAAACAAAAAACTAGACATATTGCAGGTAGAACTAGACCTACAGGTGAAATATATTGAATGAAATTGAAAGTTAGATTAGAAAGTAAGCGATCGTTTGTAAATGAATTTGATTGGGCCATTTACATCTAAAGTCGTATATTTTAAGTGAAACGACTGAAACGACCCAATTAAAGACTATTCAAGAGAAAAAGGATGAAAAGAAATTGGGTTATAGATCAGACATGAAGTAACTTGATAGTCTGCCTTTATACTTTAGACCAAGGCAGAGAACCAGCTTTGTTAATAATTATCTATTCCAGGGATCGGCAGCTTTTTGATAAATGTGTGCGAAAGTAGGATTTTCTAATTCAGCGTGCCAACAATCTAATAGTCAACCAGCGCCATCAATTAATTTCTTGTAGAGGAGACTTCTTTTTTTTTTTTTGGGGGGGGGGGTGTCTTCCACGTGCCATTGAAAATTGCTCTGCGTGATGAGTCTGGCACGCGTGCCGCACGTTGCCACTGCCTGACCTACTCTTTACTCTTTTTTTTTTCCTTATAATAGAAAATATTTTGTATTTGTTGTTGTCGCTGTGTATGTGTATCAAAGTTTCTGTTTGAGTTCGTTTAGTTTAATTTAATATTTAATATAATTGAACACATCGCTTGATTTAGCTCTTGAATTAAAATCGTCAGTAAAAAATTTAATTAAAATCTAGCCAGAATGTTTATTTCATAATAAACTCCCTTTATTTTAAATAAAAGTGTAAAAGCATTTTCAGGTGACCTCCCTTGACGGACTCACGAGTTATTCCGCATGAAGTCGGTGACTAGAATAATGAATAGAGAGACTTATGGAACTGACAGGGTTTCAACAGAAGTCAGTAACGTCTGGAGACTAATGTAATTGTTAGCATCTTCTTCTATTCTGACTATTCACTCCCTCCTTTCTTTTAAAAGAAAATACTTTTGTTAAGCATTGATTAATGAGCACAAATACTATTGAGAGAATGAGCGTATTGAAAACTTCACAACTTTCTGAAGGTTGTATGGATACTGAGGCTGAACATGCTATAGAAAGTGCTGTCAATAACTACGAGTCTGTGTGCCAAGTTTCAGCTAAATAGGATGACGGAAAGTAGGTCATTTAGCCTTACAAATACTTTGCTACAAAGAAACAAGAGCTCCATTATTATAAAGGATTTAAAAAGAGACGTATAGTACAATTTTCATTTAATTGATATATATATATATATATATAGTATTTAGTTAAATAGATAAATGGATAAGCAAACAGATAGATGGATAAGTAGATAGATAGATAAATGAATGGGTTAATAAATAGCTTTATAGATAATTTGATGGGTAGATAGATAGATGGGAGGGAGGGAGGGAGGGGAAAAAATATATATAGACAGTTAGATATATAGACCTTTTTAGTTTGACCCCGGAAAAGGGGCGTGGCCTTGACACTCACTGACATATATTTCTTTTGGGGGCACAAAGATTTTTGTTCCTTCTTTCCATATAGTATTTTACTAAAGGTGTTGGGGGTTTTTAATGTTATTATAGTTGTTTTTGAACTTTAAACCATAAAAACACATGGAGATCTTAAACTAAGAACCTAGGAAGGGAATTGTTAAAAAATAACGTTTAGAGCTTCTTTATTTTTTAAAGAAAATTTTTTTTAGACCTGGACTCTATGCTTTGGACCTTAATATTATGGTCGATTCTATCGTGATCACTGTGTCATTACTTTTTTGTTGAGTTTCTTCAATGAGAATCAATGTAAAAAAAAAATTACGTTTAGAACTAGTTTTGTATCGAAAAAAAAAATTAGACCTATAATGCTTTTATTACTGTAGGCTATTCAAGCTATTGCTTAACTTAGCCCTAGACCTAGATTTAGATCGCTCGTTTTGATTAATAAAAAAGGCAAATATAATTCTAGATATATTTCATGTTGAATGTTTGATAGAGACAGACGCATAAGAGCCGATGCATCTCCACGAATAGGCCTATAAAAACCATAGCCATAGGCCATAGCAAATATTATGTTAAACTTTAAAAAAAAAAATATATTGTTCGTAGGAAGAGGCTAATATATATATATATATAGGCCTATGTCGTATAGTCGGACCTATGACCGTATGTCGGCGTAGGCCTATGTTTTCCATATTGAATATGATACATATATTATAATTATAGCCTAGATATAGATATAGGCCTAGATGATATAGGCCTATTCATATTGTGACTTATTGTCCTTTCATTAGTCCTATGCATGAAATATTATTCAATAACAGGCCTATAACTAAAAATTCATGAAGAAAACACGCACCAGTTTGCAAATATCAAATATATAGCATAGCCTACCTTCATATTCGCTTAATTATTTCATGCAATCGCAATCGGTTAATCAACACTTTTCTATAGTAAATAGTAAATATTTTCAATTGTTTAATAGTTTAAACTGTTTGAGCTTATAACCTTTAGGCTACTATAATAGGCTAGTACTAATAGGCTAATAGTAATAGGCCTTGGCCTATAGGCAGGCTAATAATTAGGCCTATTATTGTAGGCCCTAGTAAACTATATGTGATAAGCCGATTCGATATGCTATATTATATTAAATAATAGCTATTATAATTTATAGGCCTATCCTATAAGCCATACGCCTATATTTATAATTTATATAGGCCTTTAGGCTACTTTAGCTTAGCCTATTAGGGCCTATAATACTATATAGCCTATAGCCCCTATAGGCCTACTATAGCCTATATGCGGCTATAGTCCTATAGCTAGGTCTAGGCCTACTAATATGTTAATGTTATAATCCCGCCTAACTACTTCTACATACAATATTTTAACGATAAAACCCCAGAACAAATCAAACAATAGCATAGGCCTATGGGACATAGACCTAGGCCTTTTCAGAATCAAACTATGATGAGGTTACTTTGGCTTTTCAAGGTTCTTTAGACTTTTGTGACATCGAAATCGAACGATAAAAAAAATTAAAATAATTAAAAGTTACGATTTCTATTGCTACAAATAATAACTTAATACAATATAGCCTACGCGTTGATACTTCAACACAAACAAAGCTTTATAAATATATAACTATGTTAAATTTTATTTGTATGTTTAAAGACGATTTACTGATCGCTCGACGCCAATCTGTATTAACATGGTAACCATAGACGCATTAGGCCTAGAATGTATAATTAATGTTTTTTGGGTTAAAAACTGGTTCAAAAGGTAAAAGAAAAGTACAGTTCGCTCCCTAGCTTCTGGGTATAAAGTTTTTATTAATTAGTTTTTTTGTAAAATGAAAAGCTAATATAATTACGCCCAAAAACCACTAGGCCCCCAGTAAAATAACAAAGGCGAAGAAGGTTTTATTGACAACTTCTGCCCCCTAGCTACTGCGCATGCCTAGACATTGACCTCTTTTTTGGAATAATTAATAAAATGAAAAGGTCTATAGAAAAAGAAACCTAAAGAAAAGATATAAATCGTTTGAAAGTTATATGGATAATTAGATATATAAATAACAAAAATGTGTAACTAACAAGAGAGAGAGAGAGAGAGAGAGAGAGAGAGAGAGAGAGAGAGAGAGAGAGAGAGAGAGAGAGAGAGAGGTAGCATTAAAAAAACAATAAAATGAAGAAAAGCAAATATTCGTATATCCTAATGCTTAGATGTGAAGATAAATACGCTTAGTTATTTTTACAAATAAATAAAAGGATATAGATACACTGATATATAAGTGTATTTCTAATATTCAGAACTCATACCAAGACACTCATATCATATCACAAGCACCGTGTTCTATCAAATGCAAACCCAAAAACTATTTGTCAACAAACACACAATATTATTTCTATCAAGAAAATGTCATTTCCAGCTGCCTTCCAGATTTGTGCAAACACAAACAGCAAAGGGAAACTATTCCTCTATTGCACAATTCTGAAATTGTGTTGTTGTTTCTTCGAAAAATAAATGCACTTTGTTAAAGAGAATTCGTGAAATGTTTTTATTTCTCAAACAGCGCGTAGAATCGAACTGCTACAAGAAAATGTAATCAAGGTTAAACCAAATCGATGGCTTATTGTGCCTGAAATATTTTGTTTTTATTTTTATATGTCAGGTTTTGAAACATTTTACTTTGGGAATATTTTTTGTAATTATTTTTTTATAGGAACATTGGCGTTATTGGATTATTTTAAAATAAAAAAACAACAAAATAATATGCAAAATAAATTAATTAAAGGAGGTATAAAAACTACTTGATTTCATCTCTTAATCTTGAAATTGTCTCCCCATTCCTAGGTCATAGAGGATTTCAGTAAAAAGTTTGAGTTTTGACGTCACAAGTGTAAAAACTTCTATATTCAATGAAGAAGACTTTTTTAAAGAATTAAAAATAGAATATTTAGGAATGATAAGATGGCATGGAATGGGTTCCCTAACAAACCAGGAAAACCAGTAACTTAAACATCAATTAAAACCCTAAGAAAAATGCAAGACTAGACTCAGACCACGGATGAGCATAGGATGCAATAATAATCTTCTTTATAGAAGGAGTGCCTGTAATATATAAGGTAAGATATACCATTCACCAGTACATCGGCCTATAAATGATTATACAAACTATGAATGCATTTGAAATTTTCTTTACAGTGTGTTCGTAATTCTCTATGGTATTGTATGAATACGTCACATATGTCAGTGACTGGAGACAGCTGTTTCCACAGCGAGATTTCACAAAACGATCAGCCAGCTAAATCTGTCTCAGTCTATATTGAAACTATAACCATTTCCATAGCGAAGTAAAAGGTGCCCTAGTTGCGTCATGCGCTCTCCACCCGTCAAATTCATGCTTAGGGTCGGTATAAAACATAGGTGTCAAGCTCAAGGCCCGCAGATCATATGCGACCCGGCGTGCAATTGTATTACGGCCTTATAGATAATTCATACTATCGTTTCAAGATTTAAATTAAATATCTACTATTTAAATTAAATATCTACTATTTAAATTAAATATCTACTATTTAAATTAAATATCTACTGATCAATGTATTTTCGGCCCGTAACTTTAAGTGCGATTTCAGTTTTGTCCCTTTTTGTGCAATTTAGTTTGATATCACTGGTGTAAATCAACCATAAAGTAAAGTAAAGGAGCCTTCTGTACCCCAACTAATGCCAGGTACCCCATCATACTCAGGGACATCCTCCCGGGAAAAAATCCAAGCCTCCATCAGCATTCGAACCCAGGACCTTCGGATCGCCAGTTAAACGTGCTGCCGCTAGGCTACCGGATTCGACGTAAATCAACCATAAGAAGGGATTAACCCTTCCCGTACCGACCTACTTCTATCTATGCTGCCTTCAGTTCCGCTATATACGCGCCCGGGACTGTAAGGGTTAACTATCACAGTTTGTACTATAGTTTCCGGGGCCTATGTTTGTTTTTATAAGTAGGGCCATTTGTCTTGAAAGTATCTGTTCAATTACAGCGGTCAGGGCCATGTTGTCTAGCGAGTAGCGAACACAGAACCCCCCCCCCCACCCCCTTTTTAGCAATTACACAATCGATTTGCCCAGAGCTGATTAGATATAGGGCTGACGAAGAAGAGATTAACAGTATTAGAGAGCTATGGTGTATGAGGTGATTGTGTGAACAGCTCAATACTAAGCCGCCTTAACCAATCTTCTTTCACACAAAAACAAATCTTAGGGGTTAACACCGAATTCTAATGAATTATTTTTTCCGACTGACCGGGTTTGGAACACGAACACCCTGAGAAAGGCAACCCAAGTACATGCTGCCTCGACCATCGTGAGCCACGTATAATAGATGAAAACCAGCTTGAAAAAGCCCCAGGTTTTTTTTTTTTTTAAAGTTAGCACAGAACAAAAATATATGCACAACACAAAACTAGTTGAACCAATGGTTCCCACCCATTTCTTTACTGGAGAACTTTACTTCCCTGTCATTTAGTTCTAGATTCACATCGTAGTCTGCTATAAACTATACATTCTGGTGTGAGAAGAGGGGTGGTGAGGGGGTTGATGGTAAGGGGAATCTCTTCAAAATGAATCGATCTCGTCTCATGTTCCACAATGAGCAGACAACCATCGGGCGTGACAAAAGAGATGTTTATATCACCAAGGCCAGGTCTGCGACTAATGGTTATTTATCACAAGGGGGGAATTTGTGGTTTAGACAGTGTCTAAACACGTGCTCAGTTCTGTGAGCAGAAATGTGTTAAATAAGTAGGTCACTAGCACTAAACCTGGACTTCTTCAGGATTTTTAGAAATATTTTTTTAAGTTCCTTAATTGTTATGTTACATATATTATAATTTCACTTTTTGTGCTATCTTCATTTCTGTGTTTTCCTCTTTGTTCATGCAACTCTATGAAATTGGCGAGCATTCGATAGTAAGCTCATAAGGCGGTTCTGTGAAATTAATGCTTAATTAATGAAATAAAGGCCTGAGATCAGACCCTCGAGTACATCCTCCAAGTTTGAATTATTTCACAGATTACTCATTCTCTTACTGCTCGAAGAACGAACGCTGAAGTTTCTCTCAAGCCAAAGGACACTTTCAAATAGGAGAATCATAATTGTCTGTCTATTCCACTCTAAGCTCCTGAAGTCTTGAAAAGTCTCGCAGTAATAGCTCCACCCCGTCGTTCCTGCTTCCCCGGTCAGTTTATCTGTACTGCGGGCCATATAGGACTTTTTAACCTACAGTTGTGGATCATATAGGACGCTTCCAGTTCAAAACTTGGGAATAGCAGCCAGTTACATTTAGAAGTTGGTCCGTGTATTCCTTGTGGAACCAGGGTCTCTGCAACGTGTTTCGAAAGCACTCGGTTTTAATGCGAATTTATTAAGTTTACCTGCTTCATCTGTTCTTTGCATGATCTTATCCAAATAATCTTTAGTCTGCCTTTGCTTTGGCCATATTAGAATGCCTGCCGCGTGATGTCTTCAGATGTCTTTCGGAGACAGTGGCCAGTTCATCTCCGTTTCCGCCTAGCTATCTTTTAGAAGATGAGATCTTGTTTTGTCAACTGCCACAGATCTTCATGTTTTATCCTGTCAATCCAATTTATCTTGAGTATCTACTAGACAAGAAATGGCGCAGAATAAAGTTTCTATCGGATCACAGCAAGGTTCCAACATGCTATACACTACCTCTCTCTTTATCTGCATCTCTATCTACCTTACGTTTTTCTCTTTATCTATACCTTATTATCTCCTTCATATACATTTCTCTCTCGCTCTTTCTTTCTTTTTAATACTCTACCTAGATTTTTTTTCTCTCCGTCTCTCACTTGCATTTGACTCCATTTTTCTATTTGTGTCACCTTCTCTGCACCACTATCAACCCTGCACACTTTCTCTACACAATCCTCTCTCTCTCTCTCTCTCTCTCTCTCTCTCTCTCTCTCTCTCTCTTTCTCTTACATACACCCACTTTCAATTTCCATCTCTCTTTTGCTTTTTCTATATTTTTCTTTCAATTATTATTTCTCTATCTCTCACTCACCATTTAGTCATCTCAATTAAAACTAACTAATTTGTTATCGTCAGATCTGTAATGTTGTAATTACAAATTATCTAGATCCAATAGTTAGTAACCCATTAAACAACATTTTGATTCAACAAATAATCACATTTTACAGTAACACACATTCATCTGTATGTGGTATTATCATCAATTATTGTACATTAACAGGGAAATTTCAATTAGAAAGAACATTCAAATATTGATTTGTTGTGATTTTTAAACAAAATATTTTTAGATCGATTTCTGTTATCAAAAGCTTGATGGAAAGTCCTTTATAAAATATTTTGTAACATTAGAATATTACATTAAATACAATATTTTACTGAACGCTCTATGTAATTTTTACAGAAGATTATTACTTCCTTATAGATGGTTTGAGTTTGGTCTTACATTCTAATTATGATTGTGAGTTACGTATAGTTGTTGGTTTTTATTATAATATTTGTGTGTCTTACATCCAACCCATTCTATCCACTGATGCCGTTTGGAAGAAAAGTTAATTTGTAAACATTTGTTTCTACACATGGAATAAGAAAAGTATTTTGTTTCATTTCTATGTATTTCTGATTATTATCAGAGATTTTTCTGTAATTTAGATATTTGAATTTTACACTTAGCGACTGTAAATCAAGAAAGCCAACCGCAGGTACTATAGTACTTTCCACGTTCAAACACACACACACATATTTTATTAACGGTTTTTTTTATACCATACTATAGAGTAAAACAGCGTTTGGCAACTTTTATACAAAAGTGTGTAACGTAGGATTTTTTATCTATTCAGCGTGCCAACAGCATAAACGTCAAACTGCTCTTTTCTTCTAAAAGAGACTAGAATTGAATTTTTGGGTGATATTCCGCGTGCCATTAAAAATTGCTTTGCGTTTCAAATTTGGCACGCGTGCCGTAGGTTGCCGAACCCTACAGTAGAAGGTATTATTTAACAAGCTAACAATGTATCCCACTTTTATCCCAACAAAACAAATTATCTTTGTCTTGAACTATTCCGTTATATTGTTCTGTTAGATTCATTCATTGTCATCTTTTAATGTATAATAATATGTCTTTTTACTAACCAAGAAACGGAAAACTGCCCATGACTATAATGGAAGATCTGCTTTTAGAGGACGGCCATTCTTCCTCTTACTTAGAGTGAGTTAAAACATTAATGAATCTAATTAAAGGGGGGAGGGGGAGAAAGGCCATGTTGTCTGTTTGAGAGTGGGGAGTCTAGGATGGTGAGGTATGGTTTGGTGGACCAGATAATGCTTTAAGACTGGCTTGCCGAAGATGGTGTCTGTTGTTGAGTTGCTTATGTGTGAGTGTGTGTGTGTGTGTGTGTGTGTTTTAGAAAGGGCTTAGGCGTGAGTATAATATAAGTAGAATAGAGAGAGGGTGAGTCAGAGGGATGAAATATAGAGATTCATATATATATATATATATATATATATATATAGAGAGAGAGAGAGAGAGAGAGAGTGAGAGAGATGGAGAGATTAAGAGCAAAACCGAGAGAGACAAAAAAAGATAGAGAAAGAGGAGAGACGCAGAGATTGTTGTGAGACAGAGAGACGGAGGCAAAGAGACGGAGGGAAAGAGACACAGATAGCTGGAGAGAGACAGAGATAGTGGGGGAGAGACAGATACAGACAGAGAGAGAGGGAGGGAGACAAAGAGAGAGAGAAAAAGAGCGGGAAACAGACAGACAACACAGAGGAAGAATGTGAGAGGGACGAATATACATGAAGGGAGACAGAATGACAGAGAGAGAGAGAGAGTTGGAGGAGAGCCAGGCAGAAATAAAGGGAGGGACAGACAGAAACAGAGAGAGACAGAGAGAGAGAGAGATAGACAGAGAGAGAGACAGAGAGAGAGACAGAGAGAGAGAGACAGAGAGAGAGAGAGACAGAGAGAGAGAGAGACACACACACACACACACACTGATAGACACAGTGTTAGATTTATCGTCAATGAAAATGTACAGTATTTGGTTTCAATTTCTTAAAAGTTTTTTTTATATCTGCGTAACCTGTGTTTATGTTATTTTAACTATACTGGCAACACAATCCAATGTTATGCTACGTTGCTAAACTTGCTCGATATTTATAAATATAAAAGGGACACTTTACCGATCACAATTAATTGGATACATAAACCGGTTATGATTAACTTTTAAGTAAAACTGTAATGGACTATGTCTTAGAAAATAAAAACTTAGAAATCATTATACAAAAAAATAATTTTAAAACTTGACTTGATTACAAGTAATTAAAAGTCGTTTTTTTTTTTTCGTTCAATATACCAACAAGCTGCAATCTAATATTGGATACATGATCTGCTATGTTGAAGTTTTGTGCCGATAATTTTTATCTTTTGCAACAGCATTGATTTTGTATTGATATTTGCAGCTCGTTTAAATCATGTCTGATTTAGTCATGCATGAATAACTCAACTAGGTATAGGCTACTTTCTAAAATAAAAAAAAGTATGCTATGTAAAAAAGAGGTTCAAACAGCTCGACTGTGTTGAATTGCAAGCGAATCACTTATAATTACACAATTCATACATACTTTAAGACACTGTCTATTATACAGTATTAGGGTTGCGATTACATGTTTCTCATTATGTTAGGTCGTTTAATTCTTCATTTATTTGTCCTATGTTTGTACAGTTTTAAATCACCAATGAGCTTTATATTTCTTAGCCTAGAGATTATATCCGTGTTCTTGTACATTAAATGCGCTCTGAGCTTACATTATGTTTGTTGGCAGCGCTGTTCAAATATTATTATTATTTATTAATTGTTCATATACATTTTACAATATTTAGGTTATAACAATATTTTATATCACATTTTCTATAAACACATGATATTACTTACTATGCTGTTGCTTAAAACAATATAAACATTTGTGTATCAAGCGAACTCGTTTCCTATATTAAGCTACAACTAAACAACCAAAGACAACAACACATTAATAATTAAACCTTAAACAAAGCTATAACAAATATAATAAACTGTGTCTTACCAATTAAAATAATCATATCTTGAGTCTGTTTCGCGGAATGCAAACATTTCCAAGAAATTTTACATTCCAAGAATTAGGTCTTTGTTGTAGATTTGCATATTAAACAAAAATTATACCGAAGATTAAAAGCAAATCTAATTTTAAAAGTTCATAATGCATCAAAAGAAATTGAATTATCCAGCAAAGGAGAAAACACAATTAAAAACTCACAGACGAATTATTAACATGACAACGTATATACTAGGTTATCACAGACGCGATACTTTACAAGCGCTGTGAGCGAGCGGGTGATGTTTTCAGTTATTTCCCCTTGTGTGTGTGTGTGTGTCCTGAAGTTCCCGTTAGATAACGTTCTTTTTTTCCCGTTGTTGTTTTTAATTTCCCGAGATTTTAAAAGAGAGAAAAAGAGAATGAAGTAGGGCGATCAATGATGTTAAGGTATGGGACAGCGGCTGTTTATACCAATATTGGGTTGTACCGTTTACTCACAGTTAGCTTTATGTATATGATATACATTGGAGAAGACGGAATAGTTAATATAGAAGATGTTCTTGTTTACAGCTTGATGCATTTTTATATCATTCTATGTAATAAAAGCCCAAATTTATAGTTTTTTTTCCTGAACGGGAAAACCCAGTTTTTGTTTTTTGCGTTCACTGTGCGTGCATTTAAGTTACGCGCCGGAATATTATGTTTTTTGTAAACAATTGTTTTGAGAGTATGAAGATCCCTCTTTAAAGAAAATAGCCGACAAATGACGTCATGTCTGCACATTTAAATGCATGCGTATTGACTAAAATTATAGATGTATCTCTAACTGTCTTTCTCTCTCACTCTCTTTCTCTCTCACTCTCTTTCTCTCTCACTCTCTTTCTCTCTCACTCTCTTTCTCTCTCACTCTCTTTCTCTCTCACTCTCTTTCTCTCTCACTCTCTTTCTCTCTCACTCTCTTTCTCTCTCACTCTCTTTCTCTCACTCTCTTTCTCTCTCTCACTCTCACTCTCTTTCTTTCTCTCTCTCTCTCTCTCTCTTTAACAACACAAACAAACAGGACGTAGAAAAGTGATTTGTTGAGTGGCAAAGTTGATGTGTTGCTGATCTGATGAAACAGGGTAAGCTAATTTTAAAGGCATTAGATCTATATGTTTTAAGGAAGGGATGTGTTTTAAAAAATAGAAAAGCGTTTGACCTTGGAGGATTGTATGGCTTCGGTTGAATACTAAGCTTGTTTCGATTCTTGAATACTAAGCTTGTTTCGATTCTTGAATACTAAGCTTGTTTCGATTCTTGCAAAAAAAAAAACGCCTTAACGACTTAAGTGAATTCTAAAGGCTATTAGCTAGAAATCTGTTACGCTGTTAGCTTATTTGTATAGAATTGAATGACTATGCATGTAGGCCTACTGTGTATAACGCATTTTGTCAAGGAGATACTTGATCTATAAAAAAAAATTACGATAATGGGGACTATGCACAAGTCCTTAGAGATAGATGTTTGGTCACGTGATGCGGCTTAGACTAAGAAAAAACATGGCGTTTTACACATCTTGGAATAGAGAGAAATGATATCATTTTAAGACATTCTAGATTATTGTGGTGTCTAAATCACCACACAGGCTTGTGATATTGACTCATGTACAAGTAATAAATAAGGACCAGGCTTTGTTTAAAGCGTACTTGCTGATAGACATTAATTTTAAACTACTAGACTAGTCGAGACATGTTTACATGTTATGAGTTATGAGTATGAGTGTTATGAGAGATTTTCTGGTTTACGACAGTTTAGGCTTACTATTCATGAATGATTGGAAGTAGCAATCAAGAAATGGTCTGCATATAATGTGAGCAGTAGGCCTATAATTGACGATTCACGAAAGGTAGGTGTTCTTTTTTTAATTGTCTTCCACTTTTCCCTAGTCCCATTCTTAAGCAACGTCAAATATCATGTAGCCGTAGCCTATGTCCTATGTTAATGTTTATGTCCTATATAGGCTCATAGAACTCATAGTGTAGTCATAGTACTCATAGTCATAGAGTCATACTCATAGGACTCATAGGCCTAATAATAATCGCCATTTAGGGCATAGGCTTAGAATGGGCTAGCCTAATATCAGTATTAATATTAGTAAACTGGCCTAGCCATTCCATTAGTAATATGTTGACTGGCTGTTCTCTTCTTTTAACTGATATTATTTTAATATAATAATTAATAATAGGCCTAAGTGATACTTCTATTTTAAAATTATTTGAATTATTTTATTAAAATTCATTTATCATTCAGGCTACTAACTACTATCAAGTAGGCCTATGACCTATGATGATTTATAATTAGGATCAGGGTTAGCCTACCTTGTTTCACATAATAATTTTTTTAATAATATAGCCTACATATTAGACATAATATAATATATAGTCCTATATTAATTGAGGCCATTTTAGACCTTGGCCTAACTGATTCACTAATTGTCATTCAGATTAGGGCTAATAAGCTTATATTTGTCAATTTGCATGCTTGACATTTATATAATTATAGTGTAGTAGGCCTAAGTAGTTGGCTATTATATTACTATACTATGACCATACTATATATTGATGCAATTTGCAATACTGTTTTGATTCATCTCACAACTCGATCATTATAAGTAAATTAAAACATGCATGACTTGGGCAGATAAAGTAAAAGTATTAAATTTACTAATATAATATACCAATGTAAATATTGATGCTTGTTGAGCTAGTAGTCTGTAGCATATCTAATAGGCAAAATGAATTAAAAACCGATTTAATATTTTTGTGTGATGTTATTTATTATAATGATAATAATATGATAATAATATCAATCATTAAAGTATAGTTTAGAAAATTAATAAATGTATAGACTACTGGGATTTTTGTAGGGATACAGTTCCCTTCAACATCTGAAAATATGTTTCATCTCCCATGCCCATATGCATATATATTCTACCAATGCTATAACTATAAGTAAATTATTAATTTTTTATGGTTGCATTGTCTCATACTTTTATTTACATTTTTCATTTATATTTAATTATTTAATAATATTACCGTACCCGGTATGATGTTATTATATTAAATTAACAATATTTAAGTATAAAATTGAAATGGTATTTATTAATAAAGTAATTGTTTTTAAAAATATACTAACAGAATAAACAGTTTAATGATTGAAATGTAGGCCTAATTTCATTCTCTTAATACCTAAGTAAACTAAAGGACATGCATTTCTGTGTTACAGGGTATTAAAAATTAACATAAAATATTTTAACGTTTATTTGTACTGGTATTGAAGTAAAAAAAATTGCCTGACAATATATATTTGATGAAATGTTAATTTCTTTTCTCCTTTGATATTAGGTCAATGAAGTTGAAGCAGAATGTGAATGAGGAATGAAGTCAACTTGTTGCAAGCCCATATTAGGACTTATGGATGCAGTGGAAGGCACCCATAGACCACATTCATGCATGACATCAGTCTACAACAAATTAAAGTATCCCATCTGATCGAATTGATCCATGGAGCCTGTGAAGCAGCTGTCATCACTTTTGGTGGCCACAGCATACTTGGGAAAGTGTGGCCAACACAATTCCCAGGTACCTTTAATATACCCACAGTAAAGTCATCTACTGGTACCCATCAGAGCTGGATAGACTCAGGGACATCCTTCAGACCAGATAATAAATTCTAGCCTTCACAAAAACTCTAACTCAGAACCTTCGAATGCGAGCAGAACGTGCTGTCTGCCACCTGGCCCCATGTCTGCACCAAAACATTCAGGGCACAGCATGCACCAAAACATGAGTTTAAAAAGACTGTTATTCAGGGCACAGCATGCACCAAAACATGAGTTTAAAGACTGTTATTCAGGGCACAGCATGCACCAAAACTTATGTCCACCAAAATAAGGGCACCCTTTTTGCTAATGCTAAGAATTAAACAATTCTACATGACATAAATATTACCTGGTGCCTACTCTGACAATCTACACTACAATAAACACAAACATGAAATGTTAAATAATAAATATTATTATTTGGTAGACTTGTTTTTCATTTTTATATTATATTTACAAATTACCAATACTAATGCATTTTCAATTATTTTTACCATAGGCCTTCATATTCTGGCATGATATTCAACATGGTTTAATATTAATATAAAATAAAATACTATAAATTATAAAAATAATGCTAATAATAGTAATAATATATATTTTTTTTTTTATTATTATTTTTTTGCAATAAATTAAAACATTCATGGATGATGTCAGATAGTTTTCCTTTTTTCAAAATATTTAACGGCATGTCCTTTAACCAATCAAAACAGAAATTCTCCATTAACAGACAGTAAGCGAATTGAAAACTCCAATGTGATATTGTGAACAATAAGTTGACTTATTTTAATCTCATTTAGCAGTGTCAATTACTGATGCAATTCTTTTTGCCATGACTTGCTGCTGACATCACTTTGCATCTGATGATCCACAATAACATTCAATTCCAGTAGTTGACACATTCAATCTACATATGAAAATAATAATAATAAGATATTTTTTTAACATGTTTTTATTTATATCATAACTTTTCAGTTACTCTTATACCCACTACTATTTACTACCAGTACACAGTTTCCAACATATTAATACAGTACAATTTAAGTGTGCTAAAAAATATATAAATATCCATACATTGAGCTACTGTAGGCCTATGTGAATAATTTTATATAATACTATTATAGTAATAATTTCAACTAAATACAATTTAGAAAACACAACACTGTATCGGTAATCATTATAATTTATAATAGGCCTAATTAAAATAAGCTTCTAAATTATATATTTAAAATTTAAAAAATTACCAAAATTCATAAGATGTCTTTTTCTGTAGGCCTGCTGGTATATGGGTATTAAGTGGTATATGTGAGAGAATACAATTGGAGCTGCTCCAGTTGATGACTATCTGAAATAAGTAAACAATAATGATGACTATACCATGTACCAATGTGTTAAAATTAAAGATATACAGAGAAGTTATAATTATTTATAAATATATAGCTTTTATAGTTATAAATAGATTCACTACCATTCACTATAATCAGTCCTATTTCTATTGATGATGATCCACAGACAACATAGGCCTAGACCATCAGATTATATTGTAGGGGTTGTAGGCCTATACTATCAGATTATATTGTAGGGGTTGTAGGCCTAGACTATCAGATTATAATGTAGCTTCAACCCAATCCCCCCCCCCCCCCCCTCATCCATCATATATTATAGGCCTACCCAATTAATGCAAGCTAATATTACTAATAATAAATTACACATTAAATGCAAAAATACTGCTCAGTTATTAATTTACAAGTAAAAGAGTAGGCCTAGGCCTACATACATACTTATTTATATGCTTATCCGGTTTTAGGGACAATGAGGCTAATACTAATTAAATTAATGACTTTGGTCATGGTGTAAATCACTTCTTAGAAGTGTTCAATTGTTATAAAGTATTATACTAAATTACTGAAAAAAAAATAATTGGAATTTGACTATTATAATTAGGCTAATTATTTATGGCTATTCTAATAGAGCTTATTAACTTAATATATTATATGCCTACTGGACTATATTTAGTAGTCTTAACTATTATAAAAATGATTTGAAATACCGGGTATTTAAATAGCCAATCAATAACAAAGTAATATGCCTACACTGTAGGGCATATGATTTGCATGGCATTATAGGCATAGGGCCTATCATAGAGAATATAATTTTAATATAGGCCTTTGTATTAAAATTAAAAAGCATAGGACTAGTAGACTGTATAGTAGTGAGTAGGCTATTATAATTATAATAGCCTATATACCGTTGGCCTTAGAGCCTTCTCAGTATCCGGTCCGAAGGTGTGGAATCAACTTCCCATTCAACTGAGGCGAACAAGCTATCTACTGTTACTTTCAAAAAGAACTTAAAAACTCATTATTTCAATATTTACCTTGGATAACATTTAACATGCTTTAGAAACTTACTGTCTTATTTATGGGTTGGGTCGGTTAATGCTACATTTATTTGTTTTGTCTTTTTTTAATCATCAATTTAGCTCTGTCACCTGGGCTAGGGTAATATCCGTATTCTTAGTAGTCTTAGTTGTATGTTAAACGCGCTCTGAGCTTACATTATGTTTGTTGGCAGCACAGGGTTCTCACATTTTTCCTGAAAAAAAATTCAAGGCAGTTTCCAGACTATTTCAAGGCTATAAGAGCCAAATTCCAGGCTGCTGGAACACGTTATTTGGAAAATGATCACACGCCTCCTCCCCCTAAGTGACCTAAATATTGTGTGAATGAGGTAGGCCTATCAATCTTAAGGCTCGGTCAGTGGGCATTTATGGCGTATAAAAATTAGATTGTCATTTTTTGTCTGACCTTGATTTTTATAATAAATTTAGATATAAATCTAGATTTATATAAATTTCAAGGCTGACAGGCTATTTTTCCAGGCTAAAATGCCAATATTCAAGGTTGTCTAGGCCTTGATTTTTTTTTGAAAATCCAGTTCCAGACTGTATGAGAACCCTGTATACAAATATTATTATTATTATTATTATATGCAGGCATAGAATGATAGGCCTACATGCAACAATATTCTTTATTATTATTATCTAAAAATTAACTATATTTGTCCATATTACCATATTCTTCTTGTTAGTCGGTTTATTTACTTATTTTATTAGTTTATTAAATTATTAGGCTAGGTTTAAAGTTTAAGTAGCCTAGTTATATTATAATATTTTGGCTAGGCCGCTTTAGGCTTTAGCTCTGCTAAGCTACGAGTTACTAAAAATGTGAAACGATATTTATAATTAATGAATTGAATATTAGGCCTATATAATCATAGATAAAAAAAAGTTTGAAGACTTAAGCAAAAAACTCTATGCCGTTGTATATTGTATGGACTTACCGTAGTTAACCATTGAAGGCAGTGAAAGTTTAAAACACGGAAGTCATTTTATTCGATGTTTTAGGAACATAATATTAGGTTGTTTTGCAACAAAATATTGGCGTCGTCTTTTGACATGCATTTAAGAAGCTTGTATCTATCAGCGAAAATAGATGAAAACATATTTTAACTTCACTGCGTCTTGATTTTAAGTCAAAATGTGAGCATCCAGCTACAGTAAAATGAATGAGCACTTCCATGTTTATCAATCTATTTAATCCTCATCACGTGACCGGAAAATACTTCTGCATAGTCCCCATTAAGTTTTTCAAAAGACTATTTATTCGAAGATGAAAAAAATTATTTATAATTGGAAATTTCTTTTGATTTTGCAAGTTTTGTTATTTTTTAAAACAAATTAAATGTAGGCCTATTTCAACATTGAACCTGTCCATTGAGGGCTAATAAGTTGCCCAAATGATGGATGAACGAGAACCCGAGAATAACAGAGGCTCACACGCTTAATGAATTATTTTTTTGTACTGCCTGTTTTAATTTAAAAACTCAGTATATCTATATATATTATATATCAATTTTACATACAATTAAGAATACGTATATAAACTCTAGGTCAAGAGTTATAAATAGATATATTGAACGAGCTTAGCATCGTAGCATATCATTGGATTGTGTGGCAAGCACTGTTAAAATAAAATAAAAACTGGTTACACAAAATAAAAACGTTTTAGAAATTGAAACCAAACATATATATATATATAAATGTTCCGAATGCAAGCATGACAAGAGTGTAATCTAGATATACTATCGTAGAGATCGTTTTGGATAAGGATGGGAATGCAAATTAGTTATTCCCAAAAGAAAAGTGTTTCTCTTCCAGATTGATTTTATTTCACTTGCAATTTAATTATTTTCTTTTAGGTTTTGTTGTATTCGAACTTATTAGGCTCTAAGTCCAAAACGTAATTTTCTGCATCATAAGCAGCAGCGCTAATAGTTTACCAAATTATTCCATTATCATTATATCCCAACTAGTGGTAGAAATAGCAGAATGTATTCTTGTGGGCCCCAAGATAATGCTAGAGATTTCTCTCACCTGGATAGTTCTTTTCTACCTGCATCTGTACCTGCGGCTGTACCTGTACCTGCATCTGTACCTGTAGCTGTACCTGCAGCTGTACCTGTAGCTGTACCTGCGGCTGTACCTGCAGCTGTAGCTGTACCTGTAGATGTACCCGTAGCTGTACCTGTACCTGCAGCTGGAGCTGTCCCTGTAGCTGTACCTGCGGCTGTACCTGCGGCTGTACCTGCAGCTGTACCTGTAATTGTACCTGCGGCGGCTGTACCTGCAGCGGTAGCTGTACCTGTAGTTGTACCTGCAGCTGTACCTGCAGCTGTACCTGCAGCTGTACTTGTAGCTGTACCTGCAGCTGTATATTGAGGTGATAACCTTGCCAAAGTCTTCATCTTTTGTTTTTACTGTATCCAGCCGATCTTCGTTGGGTGTGTATGTGTGTGTGTGTGTATGTGTGTGTATAAATTTGATGATTAAGTTGTTGTGACAGGAGTCGGGTTAAAACGAGGCTCCGGTGTTGAAACCCGGATCTAATGAGGTAACGCCATTACCCCTCCCCCTCCTTTCATTGCACATGCGCAGCTGCTACTGTGTGAATACCTTATAAAAAACACGTAGAGTAAGTTAAGCCACCAAATAATATCATCTTGTTAAATTGTAACCTATTGTTCAGGTGGGCTACTATTTTGATTAGAGGTTTAGAGTTCCCCCTGTCCCAATAAATCCTTATTTTGTTCCCTTCCTGTTTCTGCTTTTGAGTCAAGTTTTTAAATTTCCAAATGTTATACTCGTTTGAAACGTTTCTGTATGTATTCGTCCTCTGTCAGTGAGCTAGTGGACGGTCGGCTGGCTTACCGAAGGTCCCGGGTTCGAATCCTGGTGAAGGCTAGTTGTTATTTTTCTCCCGGGACTCTAGTGTGTCCCGAGTCTACCCCAGCTCTGATAAGGTACCTGACTTCAGTTGTGGTAAAGTAAAGGCGGCTGGGCATCGAATTGGCCACACAATCCCCTAGTATGACCTAGCCACCGAGAATGGTGAATGCTGCTGCACCGGTCCTATGATCAATTTGGTCCGACGGGTACTTTACTAGTGAGCACCCACCCATCGTATATTGTTATATTTTTATCTCGTTTTAAGCTCCACTATAACTCTTATGCGAGATCGGTACCACAATATAGCGTTCAATCTATAGAACAGTTGTGAATTTCAGTACTTGTATGGGAGAGCTTGCTTGCATATAGGATACAACAAGGGCTAACATGGCACCCAACCAGTACCCTTGAGCTCTCTCAGACTGCACAACATCATCGTCACTATAATTAGCCTTTTCTTTTTCGAAGTCAATACATTTCTGCCCTCTGATTGATGTAGTTTTGAAGTTCAACCTTCTGTTGATGAATAATTAGTAGCTTTGTTAAATACTGCTGGATCCTCTGTCAAAATGTCATCAACTTTAATGGTAATTCTTCCAATTATAACTTTATTTTAAAAGCAACTATAACAAATGCTTTTACTACATTAGGCGCAAGTAGAATTCCAATTTCGTTATTTTTAGCGATGACTGTGTCCTACTTTCGAAACTTGACAATAACTTCATTAGACCAATTCTCCGTTGACAATAACTTCATTAGACCAATTCTCCGTTGACAATAACTTCATTAGACCAATTCTCCGATATTCGAACGCTCTGCCCATAATGCTTTGAAAATATATTTGCAATTCTAAAAAAGATTAGTTACACTGAATATTTGGGGATGATTATATTACAAGGTAAATATCTACCCGAAGCTTTAAGCTCTATTGTTACAAACGTTTTCAGAATTAATACAATTTCCAAACAATTCCAAATGTTACTGCTTTAAATAAACTTGGTAAGTACGAAATTCAAACTTTATATTGCTGGTTGTAAATGTAAGAGGAAAAAAAAAACGATTTCAATGAAGACACGCAAACATAACAAACAAAACAGAAAATTAATGTGAAAACTCCTGATCTAAATGAATCGATAGAATGAAAACACGCAAACATCACAAAAAGACAAGAAAATTAATTTGAAAACTCCTGATCTAAATGAATCGCTAGAATGTTTTAGGCGTTTTATAAATCTCAAGACCAGGCGAGCATTTCGGTTATATGAATCAGGCGTGAACGAGTAAGGGATGGAATACGTAAAACATACCGAGCGTTCGACATTGTCATCCATACACCGGACTTGGCGAGGCGGGTATTGCTGCGCTCTTCCTTCCTTCCCACCGGTGGGCTCAGGGCTATCGCAACGATCCTTGAAGATGCAACAGGGCAGGGCACGCCCTCCTCCCCCTCCCTTACCGATTGACTCTAAATGAAAGCATACGGTGTATTAACACACACTATCGCCAGTTATGAGGCCCATGGGTGTACTGAAAAGTTATTTATTTTAAAACCAGACAGTTAACCACCACCGAACAAATTCATTTAGCTAATCTAGTTTCCATGTTTTTAGTTATAGCTTGAATATGGAGAAAATGATAACAATAAAACAATATATTTACAATTAAAGCTATTGTCCATCTATAACTCGTTCATAATATAAAGCAGTAACAAAAAGTGTTTTATTTTATTTAGAAACAAATCAAGTCCAATGAAAAAATGTACAAAAAAGAAATTTTATTTTTCATGTATAAAACTTTTTTTTTTAAAAACCCAACAAAAGTTGGCATTCACTTTTTTTATGTATAATAATAAAATATATTATTGTATTGATATAAAGTTTCATACAAATGTATTTTCAATGACTAGATAACTCTATCCTCAGGTGAAAACGTTTTAGAACTTGCACGCACTCTCTCTCTCTCTCTCTTTCTCTCTCTCTTTCTATCTGTCACTACTGTCAACGTTAGTATTTATCAGTAGCTTTTAGCACCAGCTTGCTCCACGTGTCGATGGCTTCATCCGTCCAACGGGCCACCTGGAATCCGTAGGTCTTTCCCGGCTTCAGGTTTGTGATCTCCTTCCGGTTCTGCCCTGCTGGAATCGTGAGAATCCTGTGGACAGGCGAAAATTGTTTGCAAGACTCACCAATATGGATGTCGGAAGTGGCGCAAATTAAGGCATAGGTAAAGAAAAACATTTTTTT
This sequence comes from Anisus vortex, assembly GCA_949126835.1. Taxonomy (NCBI): domain Eukaryota; kingdom Metazoa; phylum Mollusca; class Gastropoda; family Planorbidae; genus Anisus; species Anisus vortex. The sequence continues at coordinate 43,887,081 of OX421493.1, forward strand.
TTTAAAGTATCTTTTTCACAAGACAGAATAAATAGGGCTTTTTTAAGTTTATTTAACTCTTTAATTTGATTTGAACACATTTAAAAAAAAAGAAAATCGTTTATCAGGAATAGCAAAAATAAATAACAAACAATGGCATAATAGACTGTTATATGTTATCAGGTCTAAAATCCTGATATAATGACATGGCGTGCCGATGGTCAATGGTTCGAATCATGGTGAGTCTACCCAGCTTCTGATGAGTACATGACATTATTCGGGACAAAGTAAAGGCGGCTTGTCATTGTGCTGGCCACACAATCCATTACTGGCCAGGGAAATTAGTGAACGCCGCTTCACCAATGCGTATGGATTAATTTCGACCTTATCGATTCCTTATATGGATTAGAGACAAACAGGATCCATGACAAAATGAGGCTGCACATTTTGCCCTCGATTCTATAAAAGTAAAGTATCCAGTAGAACCAAATTAATCATTAGGCCGATGAACCACGGCATACTGGGGGATTGTGTGATCAGAACAATGCTGGACCGCCTTTACTTTACCACAACTTAAGTCAGGTACCCATCAGAACTGGGTAGACTCAATGACGCCCTATAGGCTAGGGAACAAATCCATAGCTTTCACCGGGATTCGAACCCGAGGACCTTCGGTATGGCAACCGAATGCGCAGCCTGCTCGGCCAACGTGTCCGATTTTTGTAGTATGTGAATAGAGTTAAAACTTCATGACCGTTACTCTCCTATTCACAACACATTGTGTCTTCCAGATAGACACTGAATTCATAGTTTATGCGACTTACGTAAATTCTCCCCGTGTGGAATTCATAAACTCAGCGTAGCGTAAAGCTGTTGGCTTACTCGTGACGCCTCCCCGCGAAGACATCTCGAACCAGCTGACGAAGATGGCCGTAGAGTTGAGTGCGTCCAGCTCATTGATGAACAGGTCTTCGGCGTCTGCGAATATATCATATTTAAAGAATTGTTTGTTTGTGTATTTGTATGTCCCACCCCAATAGAGTAGTGTAGCTTTGGGTTCGTTTTCATTCTCAGAGTTAGAAGGCCTATATCCCGGGTCTTCTGTCATCGACTAGGGTCTGGTTCGCTATGAAATAATACACTCGAGCCACTCGATAAACGTTAAAAGAAGAATTTAATGCTTGAGGTTATTTACATTAATTAAAATAGTAACAATGGTCGAGAATACGTACTTTCTTTCTCACTTTGCAATACTACTGAAACAACAAACTACATATATGTGTGCCTTATATAGGTTTTGATGCAGTAAAGGCTAGAATGGGTTTTCCCCGAATTTTTCTGAATGCAAAGGTAAATTACGAACTAGAAATGTGTAGAGACTATGAGAACATATAGTCATACTTTTTACGTCATAATAAATAACTATTGATAAAATAATTGTAACACAAATAATCTCTACGCGATAATTAAATACTCTATGAATCATTATCATTATCATCATCATCATCATCATCATCATCATCATCATCATCAACATCATCATCATCATCAATCCCATGACCGTTAGAGCGAATGGACACTTCGGCAGTCAACTTTCTCCACTTTTGTCTATCTTGCGTGGTTGTCAATAGTTGAGTCAACTGTAGCCCTGTCCAATCCTCCCCTAACGGCCTCTCCTACGTCCACCTTCCACCCGTGCCATGGAGGATTGTATTTGACAGGCTATTGTGCCGCAACACATGACCGAATCATGTCAGTTTGCGCCGTTTGATTGTAGTCATAATGTTTATTAAAGAACTCTAAATGAACTATCGATACAAGTCTAAATACAATGTGAAAACTTTATAAATAATGATATAAATATATAACAGAGATAAAATGAATTCTTTTCTTTTGTTTTGTTTTAAATCACAACTGCGCGATGTTGTCTATCTAAGAAAAGAAGACAATTAGTCTAAATGAGTCGTAATATACATTGTTTTTACTTATTGTGTGAAATTTACGCATTATCGGATCCTAGTTGTTATAATATGTGTATCAGCGTTGTCACAGGGACATTTTTTTTTAAATATAGTTTTGAATCCCCCGCCACTTCGTTCCATTGGTCAGAAACTATTACCCGACGGACGCATGGCTTAGCCTACTTTTTAAAGTATCAACATTGTTTGTTGAGAGTAGTTTGTACACTGTAGTTCAGATAGAATCAGTGTAGAAGAATCCCATAGTATAGTCTTATTGCAATCACCGTAGAATTGTGTGTTGTTAATTACAATTTCCTATATGTGAAACCTTATGATGATGGTTGTTGAATCTTATGAATAACTAGTTAAAAGAAACCATCTAGACACACACCCAGGACAATGCCTGCAACAGTTTGATTGGTCTTGGCAAGACTTACCTTGGTTCAATATTAGAGTAACTACATCCAGGCACAGCATCCAGACACACCCGAAACAGTGCCTGTAACAGTTTGATTGGTCTTGGCAAGACTTACCTTGGTCCAATCTTAGAGTAACTAAAGCTAGTTCAAGGAAACCATCCAGACACACCCAAGGCAATGCCAGTAAAAGTTTGATTGGTCTCCGTAAGATTCACCTTCGTTCAATATTACAAGACAGTGCCTGTAACAGTCTTGGCAAAACCTACCTTGGCTAGAAGATCCCTGCGTTGAGTTCCTGGAGGACGCCTTGATTGGATGGATCTGTATACCGTGGGGCGGGCTGTTGTAGTTGGTCTGCACTCTGGCCAAGGTTTTGTTCTCGCTATCTATGGCCTCCAAGACTATCAGGTAACTGCTGAAAACACACGGGGAAAAACATAAATTGAGCAAGCGGCGAATCTTTTTATAGTCTTTGTTTTAATTAAGTATGGCGTTCATTTCGATGTAAATTTGTTTTAAGAGTCGTTGTTAACCATTCCATTAAACGCTATACTGTATAAGCAACAAAGTGATCAAATATTTTACTAGACGACCCTTGACACGATCATTTTCCAAACTTTGACCTCGACTGTGGCATTGTTACCAGACTGTAGCAATGTGATTAAATATGTACACTTTTAAAGTGTTTAAAAAAGTAAAGTACCCTTCGTACCAAACGGATCATAGGACTGGTGAAGCAGCGTTCACCAGTTTTTGTGATCACCGCATACAAGGGGATGTGTGGCCAGCCTAATGCCCAGCCGCCTTTACTTTGCATACGTTTACATAATCAGGAATCTTTAGAAAAAGTATGTGGACCATTTTGTGAAACTGTCATAAGTGTTACCATTTACCATTTGAGTGTAATCATTTCAATCACAAATAATATTACAAAGATGTGTATTATGGGAAAATTGACTCTCCTTGATGATTGATGATTAATTTGGTTGAAAAAAACTCCTAGAGAAGTATGGGAAGTTTTAAAAGTTGGACAATTAAATTGTCAATTAACTTGTCATAAGGATAAGGAAAGTGTTTTTGTCCATATGTTTATCTGAGCTTTGTGACATATTGTTGTTTAGTTATTTTTCTAAATTAGGTATTATAACTACTTCACTCTTTCTCCTCCTTCTGTCCTGTAGTGTTTCTAGGTTTAGTGATTTAACTATTGGTGTTACTCGTGTCAGTTGTAAATATGCGCCAGTAATATATGTTGTGTAGTCAAATGCAAGGATACATCTGCTGTGACAATACAGTTGACACATAATTTTTTTTTGTACAGACTCTTACATTTTGTTATATTTTTGTTCAATTCACTTGTCTAAAATTATAATATCTTCAACCTTCCCTCCTGGCTACCGCACAGGAAATCATTAAAGTGTAAAAGGAACGACTAACTCGCTTTGACTGCCATACTAGTATGCAGCGATATAGAGTATGTAGGTCTAGACTAACTCGCTTTGACTGCCATACTAGTATGCAGCGATATAGAGTATGTAGGTCTAGACTACTAAGCTAACAGAGAGAACTGTAAGCCTGTAAGGCTCATATGTCTATATTTAATTTTGTACGTATTCTCTGGGGAAAAATAAAAGAGGTCCTAAATGCTATCGAAAATAATTAGGCCCTATATTATAACTAGAGTTTTATTTGCTTATTTAACAACATGTTCAAGTACACATGAAAAGAATACCAAAATTAAGGGGCCCCAGCGCCACGTGAGATTGTAGGAGTTTTGGGGGCATCTCTTCTTAGCTTAATAGCAACAATTAAAAAATACTTGCGTAATAGACAATTTATTTTTTTAATTTTAATATTTATGGGCCCCCCAAATTATTATGGGCCCCGGTACCGCGTACCGGCTGTACGCATCTCTCGTGGGGCCTGAAAGTAGAGTCACAAATATAAAGCACTAATTAATAATGAAGATATCAGTTATGCTAAGATCAATATAAGAAAATTAGATAGCAGATGATAGATACATATCCTGTCAATAAAATGATACATTTTAGACAATAATTAACCGTCAATATGAACGTATAATAAAATTTGGTATACATAAGGATGATAATCACAAGGACCTCAATGTTTTATTAGATCTTTATATAAAACGCTTTAACAATTTTCTCTATAAATCTCCTTTGCTTTTTGGCCTTGGTCTTGCTACGGCACTAAATAAATCGTCTAGTCAATTTTTGTTTAATACAATAGAGCAGGTTGACTTTCAGGCTGTGGGCACACGGAATGATTTAGAACTGCTAGTTTGGCACACAATTAGGTAACCCTAACCCTAACCCTAACCCGGCAAAAGGTTGCCTACCCCTGTCCTAGAACGATGCTTCTCCGGCCAAATGAGCAATTTAGTACGAATGGAACCTTACGTACTACATTACTTCCATAGTGCCACCATGCATTGATTGCCTGGCGAAGAAGACGTTTTAATTCCCCTACTACCATCTTTGTCATTGAACTGAATGACGATATTTACCCACGAAGGGCATTGACCTACCTGTCAGCAGGGAGGCCCTTGACGGAGAAAAGGAGGTTGTCGGGCTTCAGCTCCTCATGCAGGAGGTTCTCCCCATCGATATCGTTCTTGTAGATGTTAAGGACGAACTTGCTGACGATCTGACCACTGTCCTCAGACCCAACTTTCCATGACAGGTCGGTAACGACATCCAACGGTTCTATTTCCATGTCGATGAAAAATTCTGGAAACATTTTATATGAAATGTCTTTGAACTCACTTTTAATATTTTTTTTTTGTGGAAAAAAACACAATTAGTTGGAGTTTCTTTAAAATTAAACATAACTTTCTTTAGTGCTGTGGCTGGGCATTGTGCTGGCCACACATCCCCTTGTATGCCGTGGCCACAGAAACTGGTGAACGATGCTTCACCAGCCCTATGATCAGTTTGGTCCGAAGGGTACTTTACTTTCTTTAGTGCTGTACTGCTGTAGAGAACTCATTAACACTATTAGGAATAGACAGATGAAATTTCTAGGACACATCTATAGGAAAAATGGTATAGAAAGACTGGCTTTGTGTGGGAAAATATCTGGTAAGAGAGACAGAGGAAGACAAAGGCTAACATTTGTAGAAAGCCTGAACGAATGGGCCACGAACAACAACATAAGTAATAATAACTTTCTGCAAAAAGCTAACAACAGGAAAGAATGGAGAGTCATGATCGCCGATGTCTGTTCCAGACCTGGCATGTAAAGAAGAAGAAGAAGTGCTGTACTACATATGTTAGAGAAAAAAAAAGAAGAAAAAAGTGGTAATTTCCAGGTTCGGTACGCTGATTATGGTCTTTCAGAAAGAACCCAGGCTTAATCTTCAGTTTCTGTATTAGTACATTACAAGGATGTTCTTAGACAAACAAATTGAAGTGGTAATTTCACAGTTTTGTTTGCTAATTAAGGTCTTCTACAAAAAAAATGTAGTGGTAACTCCTAAGGCTGTTACATCTGAGGATGGTACCTACCTTGAGTGGTAACGTCTACAGATGTTACATCTGACGATGGTACTTACCTTGAGTGGTAACATTTAAAGGCTATTATATCTGACGAAGGTACCTACCTTAAGTGGTAACGTAAACAGATGTTACATCTGACGATGGTTCTTACCTTGAATGGTAACATTTAAAGGCTATTATGTCTGACGAAGATACCTACCTTAAGTGGTAACGTCTACAGATGTTAGATATGATGATGGTTCTTACCTTGAGTGGTAACGTCTACAGATGTTACATCTGACGATGGTTCTTACCTTGAGTGGTAACGTCTACAGATGTTACATCTGACGATGGTTCTTACCTTGAGTGGTAACGTCTACAGATGTTACATCGGACGATGATACTTACCTTGAGTGGTACATTTAAAGGCTGTTTTATCTGACGATGGTACCTTCCTTGAGTGGTAACTTATAAGGCTGTTACATCTGACGATTGTTCTTACCTTGCTCTTTGGAATCAGTTTCCGTGGCAGCATCTAATTCTGGCTCCTCCAGGGTCTCGTCTACATTAAACACTGTGTGCGATTCGCTGGCCAGAATGACTCCAGCAGCATTCAGCGCCTCTATCGTAAAATGGAAATATCTGAAATAGAGATGAATGATGTGTGTGATTCGCTGGCCAGAATGACTTCAGCAGCATTCAGCGCCTCTATCGTAAAATGGAAATATCTGAAATAGAGATGAATGATGTGTGTGATTCGCTGGCCAGAATGACTCCAGCAGCATTCAGCGCCTCTATCGTAAAATGGAAATATCTGAAATAGAGATGAATGATGGCCATTTAAACCGGGCATTTAACTGGGAATCACAATTGTATCATTTAGGGCGATTTAGGGGGCGACATTTAGCATAAGCGGGATATCAATTTTCATAAACCTACCAATAAAAACTTGAAGACAGTATAGTTTAAATAATTTAAAGATAAATGTGTACTCAATCACATATAGAACTGCAAAAGGTACTCACTTAGCTCTTGACCTGGTATCTGTACCCACACAACTATTGACCTGGTATATGTACTCACACAACTATTGACCTGGTATATGTACTCACACAACTATTGACATGGTATCTGTACTCACACAACTATTGACCTGGTATCTGTACTCACACAGATATTGACCTGGTATATGTACTCACACAACTATTGACCTGGTATATGTACTCACACAACTATTGACCTGGTATCTGTACTCACACAGCTATTGACCTGGTATCTGTACTCACACTACTATTGACCTGGTATCTGTACTCACACAACCATTGACCTGGTATCTGTACTCACACAGCCATTGACCTGGTATCTGTACTCACACAACCATTGACCTGGTATATGTACTCACACAACTATTGACCTAGTATATGTACTTACACAGCTATTGACCTGGTATTTGTACTCACACAACTATTGACCTGGTATCTGTACTCATACAGCTATTGACCTGGTATCTGTACTCACACAACTATTGACCTGGTATCTGTACTCACACAACTATTGACCTGGTATCTGTACTCACACAGCTATTGACCTGGTATCTGTACTCACACAGCTATTGATCTGGTATCTGTACTCACACAGATATTGACCTGGTATCTGTACTTACACAGCTATTGACCTGGTATATGTTCTCACACAACTATTGAACTGGTATCTGTACTCACACAGCTATTGACCTGGTATCTGTACTCACACAGCTATTGACCTGGTATCTGTACTCACACAGATATTGACCTGGTATCTGTACTCACACAACTATTGACCTGGTATCTGTACTTACACAGCTATTGACCTGGTATCTGTTCTCACACAGCTATTGACCTGGTATCTGTACTCACACAGCTATTGACCTGGTATATGTTCTCACACAGCTATTGACCTGGTATCTGTACTTACACAGCTATTGACCTGGTATATGTTCTCACACAGCTATTGACCTGGTATCTGTACTCACACAGCTATTGACCTGGTATCTGTACTCACACAACTATTGAACTGGTATCTGTACTCACACAGCTATTGACCTGGTATCTGTACTCACACAGCTATTGACCTGGTATCTGTACTCACACAGCTATTGACCTGGTATCTGTACTTACACAACTATTGACCTGGTATCTGTAGTCATACAACTATTGACCTGGTATCTGTACTCACACAACTATTGACCTGGTATCTGTACTCACACAACTATTGACCTGGTATCTGTACTCACACAACTATTGACCTGGTATCTGTACTCACACAGATATTGACCTGGTATCTGTACTCACACAGATATTGACCTGGTATCTGTACTCATACAACTATTGACCTGGTATCTGTACTCACACAACTATTGACCTGGTATCTGTACTCACACAGATATTGACCTGGTATCTGTACTCACACAGATATTGACCTGGTATCTGTACTCACACAGATATTGACCTGGTATCTGTACTCACACAGCTATTGACCTGGTATCTGTACTCACACAACTATTGACCTGGTATCTGTACTCATACAACTATTGACCTGGTATCTGTACTCACACAACAATTGACCTCGTATCTGTACTCACACAACTATTGACCTGGTATCTGTACTCATACAACTATTGACCTGGTATCTGTACTCACACAACTATTGACCTGGTATCTGTACTCACACAACTATTGACCTGGTATCTGTACTCACACAACTATTGACCTGGTATCTGTACTCATACAACTATTGACCTGGTATCTGTACTCACACAGCTATTGACCTGGTATCTGTACTCACTTAACTATTGAATTGATATCTGTACTCACACAACTATTGAATTGATATCTGTACTCACACAACTATTGAATTGATATCTGTACTCACACAACTATTGAATTGATATCTGTACTCACACAACTATTGAATTGATATCTGTACTCACACAACTATTGAATTGATATCTGTACTCACACAACTATTGACATGGTATCTGTACTCATACAACTATTGACCTGGTATCTGTAGTCACACAACTATTGAACTGGTATCTGTACACACACAACTATTGACCTGGTATCTGTACTCACACAACTATTGAACTGGTATCTGTACTCACACAACTATTGAACTGGTATCTGTACTCACACAACTATTGAACTGGTATCTGTAGTCACACAACTATTGAACTGGTATCTGTAGTCACTCACCTGTTAACCTCCAGTCGCACCATGTAGTTTGTGCTGTCCCTGGCCAACGTTGTCGTGAGCAACCCGAGTCCCTCGGCGTCATTCTCTTGAACTTTGATAAGGAAATGGTCTATTATATTGTACGGGTCTTCATGTCTCACGATCCAAGTAGCCATTAATGTTTCGTTCCTTCCGAGCGAATCCACACTAAAGTCGATTTCCAGTGAGTCTATGGAAAATATGCTATGTATGTTAATATGGCGTTGTCTAATGGCAGACTGTTAGTTTACCAACTTAAAGGTCTTAGAATCATTGCTAGTAAAATCCTTTAAAAAAAATTATGAATTATGACTTGCGATATGGGTCTGTATATATTGTTGAATATGATGATCTAGCTGCAGATTGCCTAGTTGGGTATAGAGTTTAGGTTTCAACCTTTTTAAAATCGCAGTTTTGTAGGGTGCCAATGAAACTACCCAGTTCTTATCGGTACAGGACATTAGCAATGTTAAATTAAATAATCGAGTGGGCATTGTGTTGGTCAAACAATCTCATTGTATGGCGTAGCTGCGCTGATTTACTAGCTTCGTGGACTGGCATGCCCTAAGTAAGATTATTGCTTAATTTATATATCATAACAGAAAAGGAAATTCGACCAGACGCTGTTCAAGCTACACAATCCTACGTAAGCCATGAGATTTTTCGAACCAGTATCAATCTTCATTTACTGTAACTTGCATCTAACCATTTCAATGGCGGTTCTGACAAACATACAAAAAAATATTCGAAAATCTTCTAAAAAATCTAAAGTGAATGTAAAACTATTTTTGTAATCTTAAGTTTTGAAAAAAAAAAAGTGTGAACATTTAATAATGCACCATTGAATAATACATGATGCAAAACTCCAACCTGACGACCCGGGTTCGATTCTCCAGTTAGTCTAAACCATTTTTTCTACACTTTTTAAATATTATATTACTTTCCTAAAAGTCTTTATAAAAAAATATTTTATTGTTGGATTTATAGCTTTATGTTCATTGTAGTTAATTTTTCTTTTATCTTTAGTTTAAAATTATACAGGCCTTTTTTATTTTCACCCGGGCAACGCCAGGCAATTTAGCTTGTATAAGATAATAATATTTTCTTATAGTCACCTCCGTCTTCATCGTCGTGAGGTAAAACATACGTCGTTTTGTCACTGGCCAGTTGATTGCCTTCCGCATCAACAGCATACACAGAAAAACAGTACTGACTGTAACACAGGAGAGAACAAATATAAGAGGTCAAAGGATGATCATAGAGGCAACAGCTAATATATAAAATATACCAGTAAAATAAAAACAAACAAAAAGTATTCAAATATTCAAGTTGGATTCTAAACGCATAAAGAATGTACTTTTTCTATTGTTAACATGGTTTGGATAGATTTATTATGTCTGCAATTCAGATAATTAGTTGTCAGACTTGGAACTAAAAGAACAATACACAAAACATGACGATAAAAATAGAACTCAATACTCTGACAAATACTCATCCTAGAACGAAATACATAGAACAAAATACATAGAACAAAATATATAAAACAAAATGCAAATAGCGAAATACATAGGAAAACACACACAGAACAAAATAAATAGTACGAAATAAACCGATCAAAAAAAAAAGAACAAAATACATATAACACAATACATAGAACAGCATACATAGAACAAAACACAAAGACCAAAACACATAGAAAAAAATACATAGTCTTCTTTTCTTCCCCCGTCTGGTGTGAGTGAGATTCCCAGGTATGTATGTGAACTTTTCTGTTAGGAAGATCTTTATTATCAACTTTGACTGAAATCATAGTTGTGGTGTTTAGCATCATGACTTCTGATTACTTATAATTGATTTTTAATCCAACTTGTGAACTAAAAACTAAAAACGTTCATGTGTGTGTATTTATGTGTGTGTGTGTGTTTATGTGTGTATGTGTGTGTTTATGTGTGTGTGTGTGATTATGTGTGTGTCTGTGTTTATTTGTGGGTATGTTTATGTGTGTGTGTTTATGTGTGTGTGTGTGTTTATGTGTGTGTGTGTTTATATGTGTGTGTGTTAATGTGTGTGTGTTTATGTGATTGTGTGTGTGTTTATGTGTGTGTGTGTTTGTGTTTATGTGTGTGTTTATATATGTGTGTGTGTGTTTATGTGTATGTGTGTTTATGTGTGTGTGTGTGTTTACGTGTGTGTGTGTTTATGTGTGTGCGTGTGTGTTTATGTGTGTGTGTGTGTGTTTATGTGTGTGTGTGTTTATGTGTGTGTGTGTTTATGTGTGTGTGTGTGTTTATGTATGTGTGTTTGTGTGTGTGTGTTTATGTGTGTGTGTGTGTTTGAGTGTGTGTGTGTTTATGTGTTTTTGAGTTTATGTGGGGGGTTAATGTGTGTGTGTTTATGTGTGTGTGTGTTTATGTGTGTGTGTGTTTGTGTGTGTGTGTATTTATGTGTGAGTGTGTGTTTATGTGTGTGTGTGTTTATGTGTGTGTGTTTATGTGTGTGTGTGTTTATGTGTGTGTGTGTGTGATTATGTGTGTGTGTGTGTTTATGTGTGTGTGTTCATGTGTGTGTGTGTGTTTATGTGTGTGTATGTGTTTATATGTGTGTGTGTGTATATGTGTGTGTGTGTTTATGTGTGTGTGTCTGTGTTTATTTGTGGGTATGTTTATGTGTGTGTGTGTTTATGTGTGTGTGAGTGTGTTTGTGTGTGTGTCTGTGTGTGTTTATGTGTGTGTGTTTATGTGTGTGTGTGTGTTTAAGTATGTGTGTGTTTAAGTGTGTGTGTGTGTGTTGTGTGTGTGTGTGTGCGTGTGTTCATGTGTGTGTGTTCATGTGTGTGTGTTGATGTGTGTGTGTATTTAAGTGTGTGTGTTTATGTGTGTGTGTTTATGTGTGTGTATGTGTTTATGTGTGTGTGTGTGTTTATGTGTATGTGTGTGTGTTTATGTGTGTGTGTGTGTGTTTATGTGTGTGTGCGTGTGTTTATGTGTGTGTGTGTGTTTATATGTGTGTGTTTATGTGTGTGGGTGTGTTTATGTGTGTGAGTATTTATGTGTGTGTGTTTATGTGTGTGTGTGTTTATGTGTGTGTGTGTTTATGTGTGTGTGTGTTTATGTGTGTGTGTGTTTATGTGTGTGTGTTTATGTGTGTGTGTTTATGTGTGTGTGTGTTTATGTGTGTGTGTGTTTATGTGTGTGTGTTTTCATGTGTGTGTGTGTTTATGTGTGTGTGTGTTTATATGTGTATGTGTGTGTTTATGTGTGTGTGTGTTTATGTGTGTGTGTCTGCGTTTATTTGTGGGTATGTTTATGTGTGTGTGTTTATGTGTGTGTCTGTGTGTGTTTATGTGTGTGTGTTTATGTGTGTGTGTGTTTAAGTATGTGTGTGTTTAAGTGTGTGTGTGTTTATTTGTGTGTTTGTGTGCGTGTGTTCATGTGTGTGTGTTTATGTGTGTTTGTTTATTTGTGTGTGTGTATTTATGTGTGTGGGTTTGTTCATGTGTGTGTGTTTATGTGTGTGTGTGTATTTAAGTGTGTGTGTGTTTATGTGTGTTTGTTTATGTGTGTGCATGTGTTTTTTTGTGTGTGTTTATGTGTACGTGTGTGTGTTTATGTGTGTGTGTGTGTTTATGTGTGTCTGTTTATGTGTGTGTGTGTGTTTATGTGTGTGTGTGTTTATGTTTGTGTGTGTTTATGTGTGTGTGTTTATGTGTGTGTGTGTTTATGTGTGTGTGTGTTTATGTGTGTGTGTGTGTTTATGTGTGTGTGTTTATGTGTGTGTGTGTTTTAGTGTGTGTGTGTGTGATTATAAGTGTGTGTGTTTATGTGTGTGTGTGTTCATGTGTGTGTGTGTGTTTATGTGTGTGTGTGTTTATATGTGTATGTGTGTGTTTATGTGTGTGTGTGTTTATGTGTGTGTGTCTGTGTTTATTTGTGGGTATGTTTATGTGTGTGTGTGTTTATGTGTGTGTGTGCTTATGTGTGTGTGTTTATATGTGTGTGTGTTTATGTGTGTGTGTTTATGTGTGTGTGTTTATGTGATTGTGTGTGTGTTTTTATGTGTGTGTGTGTTTGTGTTTATGTGTGTGTGTTTATGTGTGTGTGTGTTTATGTGTGTGTGTTTATGTGTGTGTGTGTTTATGTGTGTGTGTGTTTATGTGTGTGTGCTTTTATGTGTGTGTGTGTTTATGTGTGAGTGTGTGTTTATGTGTGTGTGTGTTTATGTGTGTGTGTGTTTATGTGTGTGTGTGTTTATGTGTGTGTGTGTTTATGTGTGTGTGTGTTCATTTGTGTGTGTGTGTTTATGTGTGTGTGTTTATATGTGTGTGTGTGTTTATGTGTGTGTGTGTGTTTATGTGGGTGTGTGTTTATGTGTGTGTGTTTATGTGGGGATGTGTGTTTATGTGTGTGTGTTTATGTGTGTGTGTGGTTTTTCTGATGTTGGTGGGCGGTGGGGGGGGGGGGTGCAAATGTTGAAGCCATTTTTTGAGATGTATAACTTCCGGCAACAAGGAGAAGTGATTTTATTGGTGGGAAACTCGGGTTCTAATTTTTTAACAAAATGGTTGAATATCGGTTCAGTTGGTCATGTTTTTATTTAATTCTTTCCCTATGCAAAACTTTACTTTGGTATGAGCTCTTGGGAATGCTAATCCTAGTTAATTTCAAATTCTTATCATTTCGGACTCGTTTAAATCACTTGTTTTTAAATAATATGACTTTTTAAAAATAGTAATTAAAAAATTTAAGCAACTAATTTTAATACTTGCGTGATAACAAAATCAACTATTAATCAATGATCTATAAAAAGAATGGATAGCACCTCCATTTTAAAATTGTATGGGCCAATTGAGGCTCGAATTGATTAAACTATTCGTCGTATGCATTACAGACGCTTCTTCTATATAGAAGATTATATTTACACTATTCACTTATCCATACAAGCGAGTTACAGCGATAAACCACCTATAATCAGAACAAATGTATAGAGCGTTCTCTATGGGCGGAGCTTAAGTTTTTTAGTGTAAATTTAGTGACGTATTTGTGTAAATATAGAACCAACTTGAGGTACAAACGTAACGTGGTGAAGTTGTTCTTCATCATGTTAAATTCACATCTGAATATTGGCTATCTTACTCACAAATTAGGAGGTAAATAGTCGTATATCATCGTCCTAGTCCAAGAGAAAGCCTAACGTGGTATTTTTTCAACAATTTTCAACATTTTACGCCCATTTTATCATCTTCATATCCGACCGGTAAGTGTTGCAATTGAATTGATTTTATTGATATTATAATTAGGCCTAATAATCGTTCGGTACAACATTAATTATATGTATTCCCCTTTTTTAAAAGTTAAATACTGCAGATTAATTGATTAAAGTGATTAGGCTAGGGCCGGTTAGACCTATTTACACTTTACAAAATATAAGTAAAAACAAGCTCGGGCCTATAGGACACTTTATTGATATAGCGGCCATTGTGTACACCACTACATAAAAATAAACAAAAATCACGTGCTTTTTGTCACGTGATTGCAAACGCCCTATACGATAAAAAAGAAGTCTAAGACACTTTAGATTTTTTTTACAGGTCGGTGTTTAGGAAATTTAATTGTATAGATAAGTGAAAGTCATGTGAAAGCCTATTTATTTTGGATTCAAGATTGTTACTTCCGTTCTTTTTATAGATCAGTGCTATTAACTCATTTCTGAGGGGAAAAAAACTCTTCAGTTGGCCTTTTAAGATCTATAATAATATAACGTTTTGGTGTCAGTGAGCTTTAGAAGATGTATCAACTCACCCGCCCGGTTCTAGATTGTGTACCGTGTAGCTGGTTTCGTCTTTGTCGACTGACATTTCCATTACCTTGTCCCCATTCTCGTCATTTTCCTGAACCTTCACCAAGTACCCGTGGATCTTCTCCTCCGGAGTAAGGTTCTGCAAGGTCCAGCTCATCAGCGTTCCGTTTCGGCCCATAGACCGGACGTTAAGCCGCAGGCCAAGGGGTTCTGTCAAGACAACAAGGTTACAAAAAAGATTCTGTTCGTTAAACAAATTTGATCTATATGGCATGAGGAAAAAGTGTTCACGAGTACTAAGGTATTGTGTGGCAAGCACAATGCCCATTTTCATTTCTTTTGCGCCAATTAATGTCAAGTAGAATCAGGGACAACTGCAAACCCGGGGACAAAATCATAGCCCGGTACGTTATTAAAGCACTGGGCGCACGGTGCGTCATATGTAATAGATCTATATAAGATAAAACGAGAAGAATATTTTTTTAGAGTCACCTCGGTCGTCAGAAACACTTTCCAGCGTGAGGTCAGGTTCTGAGTCGATCTCATCCTGGTGAGGTAGAAAATACGTCGTTTTGTCACTGGCCAGTGTCTTGCCTTCTACATCAACAGCATAGACAGAGAAATGGTACTGACTGTAACACACGAGACAAAATATAAGAGGTCAGAGGGTGATCACAGAGACAACAACAGCTAATATATAGAATATATACCAGGACCATAAAAACAAATATATATATTTTTAAATAAATATTCAAATATCCAAGTTAGATTCTAATCGCGTAAAAAAAAATGTATAATGTTACTATTTTTTGTATTGTTTTCATGGTTTAGATATATTTATTATGTCTGCAATATAAGTAATTAGTTGTCAGACTTGGAACTAAAAGAACAATACACAAAACATGACGATAAAAATAGAACTCAATACTCTGACAAATACTCATCCTAGAACGAAATATATAGAACAAAATACATAGAACAAAATATATAGAACAAAATGCAAAGAGCGAAATACATAGGAAAACACACACAGAACAAAATAAATAGTACGAAATAAACAGATCAAAATAAAAAGAACAAAATACATATAACACAATACATAGAACAGCATACATAGAACAAAACACAAAGACCAAAACACATAGAAAAAAATACATAGTCTTCTTTCCTTCCCCCATCTGGTGTGAGTGAGATTCCCAGGTATGTGAACTTTTCGGTTAGGAAGATCTTTATTATCAACTTTGACTGGAATCATAGTTGTGGTGTTAAGCATCATGACTTCTGATTTCTTATAATTGATTTTTAATCCAACTTGTGAACTAAAAACTAAAAACTTTCATGTTTGTGTGTTTATGTGTGTATGTGTGTGTTTATGTGTGTGTGTGTTTATGTGTGTGTGTTTTTATGTGTGTGTGTTTAAGTGTGTGTGTGTGTGTTTATGTGTGTGTGTGTTTATGTGATTGTGTGTGTGTTGATTTGTGTGTGTTTATGTGTGTGTTTATGTGTGTGTGTGTGTATATGTGTGTGTTTATGTGTGTGTGTTTATGTGTGTGTGTGTTTATGTGTTTGTGTTTATGTGTGTGTGTTTATGTGCGTGTGTGTTTATGTGTGTGTGCGTGTGTTTTTGTGTGTGTGTGTTTATGTGTGTGTGTTTATGTGTGTGTGTTTATGTGTGTGTGTGTTTATATATGTGTGTGTGTTTATGTGTGTGTGTGTGTTTATGTGTGTGAGTGTGTTTATGTGTGTTTATGTGTGTTTGTGTGTTTATGTGTGTGTGTGTTTATGTGTGTGTGTGTGTTTATGTGTGTGTGTTTATGTGTGTGTGTTTATGTGTGTGTGTGTTTATGTGTTTGTGTTTATGTGTGTGTGTTTATGTGCGTGTGTGTTTATGTGTGTGTGCGTGTGTTTATGTGTGTGTGTGTGTTTATGTGTGTGTGTTTATGTGTGTGTGTTTATGTGTGTGTGTGTTTATATGTGTGTGTGTGTGTTTATGTGTGTGTGTGTGTTTATGTGTGTGAGTGTGTTTATGTGTGTTTTTGTGTGTGTGTGTGTTCATGTGTGTGTGTGTGTGTATTTATATGTGTGTGTGTTTATGTGTGTGTGTGTTTATGTGTGTGTGTTTATGTGTGTGTGTGTGTTTATGTGGGTGTGTGTGTTTATGTGTGTGTGTTTATGTGGGTGTGTGTGTTTATGTGTGTGTGTTTATGTGTGTGTGTGGTTTTTCTGATGTTGGTGGGCGGTGGGGGGGGGGGTGCAAATGTTGAAGCCATTTTTTGAGATGTATAACTTCCGGCAACAAGGAGAAGTGATTTTATTGGTGGGAAACTCGGGTTCTAATTTTTTAACAAAATGGTTGAATATCGGTTCAGTTGGTCATGTTTTTATTTAATTCTTTCCCTATGCAAAACGTTACTTTGGTATGAGCTCTTGGGAATGCTAATCCTAGTTAATTTCAAATTCTTATCACTTCGGACTCGTTTAAATCACTTGTTTTTAAATAATATGACTTTTTAAAAATAGTAATTAAAAAATTTTAGCAACTAATTTTATTACTTGCGTGATAACAAAATCAACTATTAATCAATGATCTATAAAAAGAATGGATAGCACCTCCATTTTAAAATTGTATGAGCCAATTGAGGCTCGAATTGATTAAACTATTCATCGTATGCATTACAGACGCTTCTTCTATATAGAAGATTATATTTACACTATTCACTTATCCATACAAGCGAGTTACAGCGATAAACCACCTATAATCAGAACAAATGTATAGAGCGTTCTCTATGGGCGGAGATTAAGTTTTTTAGTGTAAATTTAGTGACGTATTTGTGTAAATATAGAACCCACTTGAGGTACAAACGTAATGTGGTGAAGTTGTTCTTCATCATGTTAAATTCACATCTGAATATTGGCTATCTTACTCACAAATTAGGAGGTAAATAGTCGTATATCATCGTCCTAGTCCAAGAGAAAGCCTAACGTGGTATTTTTTCAACAATTTTCAACATTTTACGCCCATTTTATCATCTTTATATCCGACCGGTAAGTGTTGCAATTGAATTGATTTTATTGATATTATAATTAGGCCTAATAATCGTTCGGTACAACATTAATTATATGTATTCCCCTTTTTTAAAAGTTAAATACTGCAGATTAATTGATTAAAGTGATTAGGCTAGGGCCGGTTAGACCTATTTACACTTTCACAAAACATAAGTAAAAACAAGCTCGGGCCTATAGGACACTTTATTGATATAGCGGCCATTGTGTACACCACTACATAAAAATAAACCAAAATCACGTGCTTTTTGTCACGTGATTGCAAACGCCCTATACGATAAAAAAGAAGTCTGAGACACTTTAGATTTTTTTTACAGGTCGGTGTTTAGGAAATTTAATTGTATAGATAAGTGAAAGTCATGTGAAAGCCTATTTATTTTGGATTCAAGATTGTTACTTCCGTTCTTTTTATAGATCAGTGCTATTAACTCATTTCTGAGGGGGGAAAAAACTCTTCAGTTGGCCTTTTAAGATCTATAATAATATAACGTTTTGGTGTCAGTGAGCTTAAGAAGATGTATCAACTCACCCGCCCGGTTCTAGATTGTGTACCTTGTAGCTGGTTTCGTCTTTGTCGACTGACATTTCCATTACCTTGTCCCCATTCTCGTCATTTTCCTGAACCTTCACCAAGTACCCGTGGATCTTCTCCTCCGGAGTAAGGTTCTGCAAGGTCCAGCTCATCAGCGTTCCGTTTTGGCCCATAGACCGGACGTTAAGCCGCAGGCCAAGGGGTTCTGTCAAGACAACAAGGTTACAAAAAAGATTCTGTTCGTTAAACAAATTTGATCTATATGGCATGAGGAAAAAGTGTTCATGAGTACTAAGGCATTGTGTGGCAAGCACAATGCCCGTTTTCATTTCTTTTGCGTCATTTAATGTCAAGTAGAATCAGGGACAACTGCAAACCCGGGGACAAAATCATAGCCCGGTACGTTATTAAAGCACTGGGCGCACGGTGCGTCATATGTAATAGATCTATGTAAGATAAAACGAGAAGAATATTTTTTTAGAGTCACCTCGGTCGTCAGAAACACTTTCCAGCGTGAGGTCAGGTTCTGAGTCGATCTCAACCTGGTGAGCTAGAATATACATCGATTTGTCACTGGCCAGTGTCTTGCCTTCCACATCAACAGCATACACAGAGAAATGGTACTGACTGTAACACACGAGACAAAATATAAGAGGTCAGAGGGTGATCACAGAGACAACAACAGCTAATATATAGAATATATACCAGGACCATAAAAACAAATATATATATATATAAATAAATATTCAAATATCCAAGTTAGATTCTAATCGCGTCAAAAAAATGTATAATGTTACTATTTTTTGTATTGTTTACATGGTTTAGATATATTTATTATGTCTGCAATATAAGTAATTAGTTGTCAGACTTGGAACTAAAGAACAATACACAAAACATGACGATAAAAAAAGAACTCAATACTCTGACAAATACTCACCCTAGAACGAAATACATAGAACAAAATACATAGAACAAAATATATAGAACAAAATGCAAAGAGCGAAATACATAGGAAAACACACACAGAACAAAATAAATAGTACTAAATAAACAGATCAAAACAAAAAAAAACAAAACACATATAACACAATACATAGAACAGCATACATAGAACAAAACACATAGACCAAAACACATAGAAAAAAATACATAGTCTTCTTTCCTTTCCCCATCTGGTGTGAGTGAGATTCCCAGGTATGTGAACTTTTCAGTTAGGAAGATCTTTATTATCAACTTTGACTGGAATCATAGTTGTGGTGTTTAGCATCATGACTTCTGATTTCTTATAATTGATTTTTAATCCAACTTGTGAACTAAAAACTAAAAACGTTTATGTGTGTGTGTTTATGTGTGTGTGTGTGTTTATGTGTGTTTGTGTGTGTTTATGTGTGTGTGTGTGTTTATGTGTGTGTGTGTGTTTTATTTGTGTGTGTGTTTATGTGTGTGTGTGTTTATGTCTGTGTGTGTTTAAGTGTGAGTGTGTGCGAGTGTTTATGTGTGTGTGTTTATGTGTGATTGTGTTTATGTGTGTGTGTGTTTATGTGTGTGTGTGTGTTTATGTGTGTGTGTGTGTTTATGTGTTTATGTGTGTGTGTGTTTATGTGTGTGTGTGTTTATGTCTGTGTGTGTTTAAATGTGTGTGTGTGTGCGAATGTTTATGTGTGTGTGTTTATGTGTGTGTGTTTATGTGTGATTGTGTTTATGTGTGTGTGTTTAAATGTGTGTGTGTGTTTATGTGTGTGTGTGTTTATGTGTGTGTGTGTTTATGTGTGTGTGTGTGTTTATGTGTGTGTGTTTATGTGTGTGTGTGTTTATGTGTGTGTGTGTGTTTATGTGTGTGTGTGTTTGTGTGTGTGTATGTTTATGTGTGTTTGTGTTTTTGTGTGTGTGTGTTTATGTGTGTGTGTGTGTTTATGTGTGTGTGTGTTTGTGTGTGTGTTTATGTGTGTGTGTGTGTGTTTATGTGTGTGTGTGTTTATGTGTGTGTGTGTTTATGTGTGTGTTTATGTGTGTGTGTGTGTTTATGTGTGTGTGTGTGTGTTTATGTGTGTGTGTGTTTATGTGTGTGTGTGTGGTTTTTCTGTTGTTGGTGGGCGGTGGGGGGGGGTAGCAAATGTTGAAGCCATTATTTGAGATGTATAACTTCCGGAAACAAAGAGAAGTGATTTTAGTGGTGGGAAACTTGGGTTCTAATTTTTTAACAAAATGGTTGAATATCGGTTCAGTTGGTCATGTTTTTATTTAATTCTTTCCCTTGCAAAACGTTACTTTGGTATGAAGCTCTTGGGAATGCTGATCCTAGTTAATTTCAAATTCTTATCACTTCGGACTCGTTTAAATCACTTGTTTTTAAATAATATGACTTTTTAAAAATGGAAAATTAAAAAAATTAACTCTTTCCATACGTAAAATCAAGCCGAGCCATAATGTTACGTCATACAGTATGGCGAAACGTATTGAAAGAGTTAAGCAACTAATTTTAATACTTGTGTAATAACAAAATCAACTATTAATCAATGATCTATAAAAAGAATTGATAGCACCTCCATTTTTAAAATTGTATGAGCCAATTGAGGCTCGAATGGATTAAACTATTCATCGTATGCATTACAGACGCTTCTTCTATATAGAAGATTATATTTACACTATTCACTTATCCATACAAGCGAGTTACAGCGATAAACCACCTATAATAAGAACAAATGTATACGATAAAAAGGAAGTCTAAGACACTTTAGATTTTTTTACAGGTCAGTGTTTAGGAAATTTAATTGTATAGATAAGTGAAAGTCATGTGAAAGCCTATTTATTTTGGATTCAAGATTGTTACTTCCGTTCTTTTTATAGATCAGTGCTATTAACTCAATTCTGAGGGGAAAAAAAATCTTCAGTTGGCCTTTTAAGATCTATATAACGTTTTGGTGTCAGTGAGCTTTAGAAGATGTATCAACTCACCCGCCCGGTTCTAGATTGTGTACCGTGTAGCTGGTTTCGTCTTTGTCGACTGACATTTCCATTACCTTCTCCCCATTCTCGTCATGTTCCTGAACCTTCACGGCGAATTCGTAGATCTTGTGCTCCGGAGTAAGGTCCTGCAAGGTCCAGCTCACCAGCGTTCCATTTTGGCCCATAGAGCGGACTTTAAGCCGCAGGCCGAGGGGTCCTGTCAAGACAACAAGGTTACAAAAAAGATTCTGTTCGTTAGACAAATTTGATCTATATGGCATGAGGAAAAAGTGTTCACGAGTACTAAGGTATTGTGTGGCCAGCACAATGCCCATTTTCATTTGTTTTGCCCCAATTAATGTCAAGTAGAATCAGGGACAACTGCAAACCCGGGGACAAAATCATAGCCCGGTACGTTATTAAAGCACTGGGCGCACGTTGGCCGAGCGACAGCGCGTTCGTCTGGCGGACCGAATGTCCTGGGTTAAATCAAGGACTTCTTGCCTTTAAGCTGCTGGTCACACAAATCTCTAGGCACGCCTTGGCCAATGAAACAGGTAGCCCTGCCTACCAGCATGATCTTAAAGTGGTACTGTTACTCAATTGACTATGTATCGATTTTACTCCTTCCACCTCACCTATCTGTTATCTTATGTATTACAGACGCCCCTTCTATGGAGAAGATTATTTAATTGCGTCCTACGCTCATCCGTGGCCCGAGTCTAGTCTTGCATTTCTTATAAATGTTTTAAAGGATGTTAAGTTTCTGGTTTTCCTGGTTTGTTCAGGCAAACCATTCAATGCCTGAATGCCACACGGGGAGAATGAGTACTTACCTCTTACTGACGCCTTGTCTCAAGAAGACGTCGTAGTCTGTTTTTTTTATGCATTAAGAAAGTGACAAAGCAGTAAAGAAAAGTAAAATGCACATTTTTACCTGGAGTGGTCTGGACGTCCAGGCTGCTTGGGGTGTCGTCCGCTGTGTTGTCCTCCGAGGAAACCTTCAGTGGGTCTGAGCTTACCCCTGGGGTGTAGGGCGTCGTTACCCGCGCCAAGGAAGAATTTGTATGGCTCATTGCCTCCAGTTCTACGTAGTAATCCCTAGGGTTGATGGGGAAAGGAAATTATACAAAGTGTGAAGTCCTCGTATAGAGCAGTATTCACCTGTACATCTATACAGTTTCGTCTTTTATTCGGTGTCTGATAGCGCTTAGAACTATTCCCAACGGGATATGCGCTATACAAGTATTATTATTATTATTATTATTATTATTATTATTATTATTATCATCTATCTCTCTCTATATATATATAGGAGACTGTGTGTGTGTGTGGTAGGTATCCGATCCCCATTGGTTAATTGATAGACACTGGACCTAATTGTCTCATATTTTACTTTTGCGATCTCGCTTTTTCCATGTGTCTTCTCTAGCAGAGTGGTTAGCGTATCCGACTGCCATTAGGGCGATCTGGGTTCGAATCCGCACAGATAGCTTTTTTTTCTACTATCTAAAATTTTCCATTAATTTTTTTTTTTTTACAGTATTGTAAAGAATTTTATGACTTAAAGCTTTCCTAAAATATTTTCAGTAAGTAAAATCTAATAATTATATTTTAGACGCATGCGGGTGTGCGGTTCTCGTCCACAGGGATAATCTTATGTTTTTTGTTAAATAAAATGACATGCTTTTTTTTTTTAACCCGATTACAATATTTATTTGAAATTACTTTTTTAAATGTTTTCTGTAAATAATGAATAATAATTTTACAATTATTTTAGCTTTCTGTTCATTGTAGGTATTTAAAATGTTCTATGTAGCTATAGGCCTATTTCCTACGTATTTTTCTTCACGGGCAACGCCGGGCAATTTAGCTTTTTGTTTAATAAAAAGACTTCCCTTTTTTTTTAACCCACTGTAAAAATTTTCTTAAACAAGCTCAATTCCCCGGCGTTGTTCGGGGAAAATTAAATAGGTCTATATAGGCTAAGCTAGATAAACATTTCATAAACTACAATGAACAGAAAAATATAATCTAGCCTAGAACTAGTCTAATAAATTTAGAAATATAAGAATTATTTATTGAAAACATTTAGGAAAGTAAGCTTAATTTAAAACAAATGTTACAATCGGGTTGAATATAGGCAAGTCTTTTTATTAAACCAAAAGCTTAATTTTCCGGCGTCGCTCGGGGGAAAAGTATATAGACCTAAGCTATAGATAGACCTACACTTTTCATAAACTACAATTATTAGAAAGCTATAATAACTTCAAAAATATAGTTTTAATTATTACATTTTTTTACAGAAAACATTTAAGAAAGTACTTTAAAGTAAATATTGTAATTGGGTTAAAAAAAAAATTTTTATTTAACAAAAAGTTTAGACTATCCCTGTTGATGAGAATCAAACACTCGTCTTTCGTGTGCGTTAAAGTTATAAGCCTAATCAATCTATTAGATTTTATTTACTGAGAACCTTTTAGGAAATTTTAAATCATAAGATCCTTACAAAAATAGTAATTATAATGGACATTAAAAAAAATAGTAGAAGAAACTAGAACCATAGCGGGAATCGTACCGACGTCGCCCGTATGGCAGTCGAAGACGCTAACCATTACGCTATGGAAACCTCATGTCAATATGTTATCACAAAAGTAAGATATGAGATAATAAACCCGGAGAAAAATTAAACCGGCCTGTGTAAGCTACAGATAAACGTTTCATAAACTGCAATGTAGGCTAGAAGTAGACATAATATATTTAATTACAAAAAATCTTTGGGTCAGTTACATAACAATGATTGGACTTGTAGATCACGTGTTTTCAAATGGACCAATGGGGAACGTTTTACCGACAAACAGCGACTTTTTATATAATAAATATATAGATTACTTTCCTAAAGGTTTTCAATAAATAATAATAATATTTTTATAATTATTAGATCTATAGTTTTCTGTTCATTGTAGTTGATTTTATCTGTAGCTTTTACAGGCTTCTTTAATGTCCCCCCCGGACAACGCTGGAAAATTAGGCTTGGAGAATGATAGCTTTGCGTGTGTGTCCGTTGTTGCCTTTGCATGAATACACTAACTGCCAAAACTTTGTAAACAAAAAACAATACATGACTGCTAGATTTCAAACTTGCTATTTCCATCAATAAACAGGATACGAAACAAAGCAGGTTTACTGTTTTAAAAAATGCAAAAATCTTCAATGAAAGGAGTTGAAAGAATCATTCTGAATATTACTGCGCAAACCTGTTGTCAAGTGACCTCTAGCCCTGACTCCAGTAAGCAGAAATAGAGGCTTCCTATAAAAATACCACTATCTTTGAATCCTGATTTAACTAGTCGTAACAAATGTAATACTCTAAGTAGTAGGATATTGCTACTAATATCCTGAAGTGTTTCTAAACTTATATTTTATTTGACTAACGATGCAAGGCTTCTTCATATTTAATGGGGCCCACTTTGTTTAAAAACGTAAAATTATTTATTAAATACATGTTAACTTATTTGCTTAACCCCTAAAGCCCAGTGATCAACCCATGGAACACATGGGAATTAATTGTGATTTCTAGTTTTTATAGTTAACTTAGTTACTGCCCTTATTGCATACGATACAATAATGCGATAATTAATGATAACACTATGATAACTGTTATAAGCTGGTAGGCGATTTTTCTGGATGAAAAAGACATGTTTAAACGAGTTTCTTATTTTCATGCACTCAAAATATTAAATGAATAAAAAGCATATGTAAATACATTTGTCTCCACCCCAATCCAAAACCCTTCTTTCATCAACTAATCATCTAAAAACGTAGTGTTTCCAATGCCAGCACAGAACGATTTCATTAAAGTGTCTATTTAACATTATAAATATTTTTAAAAAAATCTTTTAAAGGACAAGCTCAAATTTTTTTTTAATGTATATGTATTCCTCTGCTAGTAATTTTTTTTTATACAAAGACAGAGAAAATGAATGTCATACTAAAACAACCCTATAAAACATAAATCTAGAGTGATTGATTACACAACGTAACTAGAGATGTTTTTCTATCGGTTGTTTTCAAAACTGATTTTGGGCTCTAGGAATCCGATTTTAATCCGATTTTAATCCGATTTTAATCCAATTTGATCCGATTTTAATCCGATTTTAATCCGATTTTAATGCGATTTTAATCCGATTTTAATCGGATTTTAATCCGATTTTAATCCGATTTTTGGTTTTGATCCACCACCACCCTCTTCCTCCTCATTTCCAATTTTTAGTTCCTTTGTTATTATGTATGCATAGGTGTGTTAGTCACCCACGAGCGATAAAAAAAAAACTGCGCCTTTGCCGTGAACCATGTTGATTAGAAGCACACACACACACAAACGCTACAAAAGTCAATGATTCTGAATAAGCTTTACAAATGAGCCCTGAAAGTTCGGTACCTGGTGAAATATTTAAAACACTCGTTGATTTTAATTGAGAGGACCCAAAAACTGAATTAACATAATTAGGAATTAAAATGTATATTATTATATAGATCAGCGGATGTTGCATGTTCCACAAATGCACAGAGCTTTGTAGAAAATTTATAAAGCCCAGATCCATCTATCGGTCTATTTGATTGTTCAATAAGTTCAACGTCTGTGGGGAAAACGCAATTTTGGCTTCTCAAGTACGTACATCAAAAGGATGCGCCGAAGACTTAGATAGTTTTGTAACTTAACATGTGCCTTTGTTGTTGTCTGTGCTTCTATCGTAAGCGATAGTTGGAATTAAAAAAAAAAATTTTTACTTAAGAATAATCTTTTAATATGAATGAATTGTTTTATGCGAATCAAACATGGTTTTATATATTTTTTCAAGAACACGATGTTCGGTAAATTTTTTTTCCGATTTCCAACAGAACCGAATTTCAGTTATAAAGTTTTGTAAATAATTTTTTGTTTAACATCCCTAATTGAAACTTAGATAATAATAAACATAGATAATGTGTAAACATTGTTACGTATAAAAAAAATATTTGTGGACAAACATACATTTATGTGAAAAAAACACATTGTGCTTTTTTGCAACATTTTGTTTTTTTTACTCCCTTTCTTTTAACTTGTGCTGTCTGTCTGCTTGCTTGCTTGGAAAACTTTGCATCGATTTTCGACATTGCCTTTTGCCTATTGTCTTTGGAATAATCACTAATACCTTCGACCAATTTGCGAATTGAAGAAAATTGTACGTAAAACATGGCTGCCTCTACCGGAAGATACAGAAGTATATAAACTTTTCGGATATGTTCGTTTTCACGAATTAATAGAATGAAAACGACACAATGTAGCCGAAACAAAGCGAGCTATCTTTTTATGGTTTTTGCGGGCCAAAGCTAGGAAAAAAAAGGATGCGCTAAATTTTAGTGTGGAAATTCATAAGGTATGATATCACTTAGACTTATTTTAATCTGTCAAAATATAAATTAAATATAAACTTAGTTTACTAAGAAAGGGAGTATAATAAAAACTTTGTTTTTATGGGTTAGTTTATTTTTGTCTACTTACCTTCCATTCTGCATTCCTTCCAGATTGTACAGAGCAATGTTATTTGGGAACTTTTCAGATATCAGTCTTTGCCCTTGTGCGTTATCAGCTTTTAATGTGAAGAAGAAAATCGCGACTTGGTCCATGGGTATGTTCGTCAAACTCCACTTAAAGTCGTGTGTCATAGATAGTACTTGGCCCATTTTGTCGCTTTTCGTAATTTGCAAATCAATCTTGGGGATTCCTTGAGTCGCTGTCAATGAATTAATTTTGTTTATGACTTTTAAACTTATCATCTTTCACATCATAAATAATTTACTGTATTGATGATGTTGTTTTAAACCATTTATTGGTAAGACTTGTTTTAAAACGTGGATTTAAACATGTCAATACTTTTTTTTAAATGATTATCTTTATTTGTAAATGTACTTTGACTAAGTATTTCAAGTATAATGGCATAATTTTATTCTTGTATGCTTATTTTTAAATTTGTAGAATTTACCTTTATCTAATTTTATTGTAATAGAAGTTGACCACGTAGCAAACTAACTTGCGGCAGGCAAAAACAGACAGTCCCATCCTTACACGTAGAAGAAATTAAAAAAAACGAATCCCAAACATGGTCTGATCTGCTTGAAAGCCATCCCAATAAATGATGCATGATACAAACTTGCAAGTCGATTTCAACAAATTTTATTCAGAATAAAGACATGTTATAACAGACTGAAGGAAAATATGTTCCGCAAACTACATATTGGAATAAGTAAAATATGTCCATTCGGAACAGCTCCTGAAATTGCAGAAAAAAAAACCTGGCCCCTGTACCATTCTACCTGGTCAGCCATATGGCCCCAGGAAATGTCCTTCAATGGCAAACTATGGTCAAAGTAATAATTCCTTTTCAAGATCATGTAGTTTAACAGGGTTACTAAAGCTGCATTTAGCAGTTTTCTTAACCACGACTTATAAGGAGATTGTGTGACCATCTCAATGTCTAGCCGCCTTTATTTATCCCGACTGATGTCATGTACCCATCAGAGCTGGTAGGACTCGAGAAAAAACACCAACAACTGGCGTTTGAACTGGTTTCACAGCAGAGACTATGCACTAGACCAGGGGTCGGCAACCTTTTGCTAACAGTCTGCTAAACTAGCATTTCCAAATCATTCAGCCTGCCAACAGCCTGAAAGTCAACAAGCTCTATTATATTTTTTAAATATTATTTTACAAGACAATTTATTTAGTGTCGTAGCAAGACCAAAGCCAAAAAGCAAAGGAGATTTATAGAGAAAATTGTTAAAGCGTTTTATATAAAGATCTAATAAAATATCAAAGTGTTTGTGATTAAAATCCTTATTTATTAAATTTATACCGAATAAACATTTTTTATAAATAAGGCAACAAAGTGACACTAAAATAGGTATTATACATTTTTAATTCCATACCTTTTTTTAAAAATGTTTTTTAAATATATTGCTATATTGTATTAATAAGGAATAAAATGCACTTAAGTGAAAAATTAAAAATTAAAATGAATATAAAAAAAATATTTAGTATTAACGTATGTCTTATCTTTCAATTTTAGATTGAATAGATTTCAATTTTAGATTGAATAGATTTTAATATATTATATGTAAAAAATGGTGAATGGTCACTACATCCCCAGACACTTAATCCTAGTCACTTAATCCCCGTCACTTAATCCTCGAGTCACTTAATCCTCAGACATTTAATCCTCAGACACTTAATCCTCAGACACCTAATCCTCAGACACTTAATCCTCAGACACTTTATCCTCAAACACTTAATCCTCAGACACTTAATCCTTTCTAAAGCAATATGTAGTGCATGGCTAACAAGTTTAGCAGTTGTCTTATGGTAGACTTTAGGGACCCCTCCTGTGACGATCTATTATACTAACTAACACAACATTAAATAGTCTGTGATATTCTAATTGATAATTTCTACGTTTAAAGATAAAAGAAAATAAAAAGGTCAAGGGGTCAAAGTTTCGTCGTCGTTTACTTCAAAATTGCCCCTGGCTTGATTGCTCGACAAGGTTTATTTAATTTGGCCACAGGTGCTACCGGTAACTCGCGGTCGGCTCTACCTTTGTTTGATACGGCCGTGCGCCGGGTTCGCTTTGATGATATTTCTACTATAATAATTGGCTTGGAAGGAAAAAAGACGAATAGGTTTCATGCGCATTTGGGATAGATTTAAACAAGGCCTGCAGTGTTTGCTGTGATTCCAGAGTTCTGTCAGCAAGATACAGACTCACTCTAATGCTGCTCTGATATATAAGTGCATGACATCGAGAGTCGAGCTGGGGGCAGGCTTTCAACTTTTTCTTTCTTTTTTTGCTCTTTTCTCCTTAGTGATGAATCATAGTTTTTCCCTCTCCTGTATTCAGACAGATGTGTAAGATGATCCTCTAACTACTTCTGTTCGGAGCCAGAAGGAGAGCTACTATTATACTGCAGGTATTCGAATAATATTGTATTTTGTAATTGCTACAATCAAACATGTTCGGTGTATGTGCTGCAGTATATCATCAGGTAAGACACAAATATCTATGTCGTTAAATGCTGCTTTGAATTTTTATAAGTTTTTACAGACGTTCCTTCTAGATAGAAGTTTATTACTTCCACTAGGCCCACAACTCCCACAGGGCGGCAGGGATAGAACCTGCGACATGTCGGTTGACAGTGAACTAACCACATGACCAGCCTGATAAATGTAAAGCTATGTCTGGACACAGACTGGTGTACTAGCAGAATGTAAACAATAAAAAAGAGTAGAAATTATTCAACAAATACCAGCAATCAGTAAAATTACAACTATACAAACCAGGAAAACCAGTAACTTAACATCATTTAATGCATTAATAAAAATGCAAGACTAGACTCGGACCATGGATGAGCGTAGGACGCAATAATCTTCTCTATAGAAGGAGCGTCTGTAATGTATAAGATAAGATAAGATAGATTACAATTGATTGTATACCACATTACTCTCACAGTGCACCTCATCTGCAGCAATTTTGTAGCCCATGGGACACACACAGCGGAAAGAAACAGGGATATTAGCACAGCGAAAAGCACATCGATTCAAAGGGGCTATACATTCATTGATATTTGTGGAAAAAATATTGTAGAAATTGTTACATCGCATTCTATTTACACAAGCTTTTCTACAATATTTTTTTCTTTAATCAGTTAGTGCAAAGATACACTTACCCACACATTTCTCATTTGGACCTGGTTCAAATCCAATGTTGCATGTACATTCATAACTACCAAGAGTATTTTGGCACGTTCCATTCTTACATACATCTCTTTCACGACATTCGTCTATGTCTTTAAAAAAAAAATTACAAGACAAAATAGGCATTAAAAAAAAAACATATAGGATACAATGAGTTTAAAAGTTGACAAGTTGTCAATTTCTTCCACTGGCATCCAATACAAAACCATCTCTGCATTCACAGCGGAAAGAACCATCCGTGTTTATACAGATTCCATTGATACAAATTCCAGAATTGCATTCATTTATATCTAACAAGGACGACATAGCAAACTATGAATGTCACAGATAATATATAATTAATTGCAAGCAATCGCTACATCATAAAAACAAATGACAAGGCATTAAAAAAAAACAACAACAACACATTCTTGATAGAGTATTGAGAAATATTTCACTGTTGGTCTGACATTTAAAAGGATTTTTGATTCTTTAATTGAACATAGCAGGAAACAAATAAATATATATTTTAACAATTATTGATGGAAAGTGTAGTCTTCACGGCTATAGTGAAACATAACATGATAGTTTAAAAATAAATGCAACTAAAAAAACAAAAAACAATGCCTAACCTGTAATGACTCCATTTTTATCTGGGAAAAAGCCAAAGTCTTCAGGACATAAAATATCGAATCCCACTGTAGAAAAATCAAGTCACGTGTTTATTGTACAGTATAAAAATATGTCCTGATATTTATATCATTTACATACTATTTCAACTGGATTTTTCAAAAACGCTGATGGCCTTTTTCTTGATCTCATAGGGAAGAGCACACAATTTTCAATTTCATGCAAGCAGATTGTGTAGCAGGCTAATGTCTTCTGGAATTTACCCAAAAGCTGATATGATACCTTTCTGATCTTGGATACCTTAAATTCAGGATAACATATCCAACTTTTACCACAATATCAACCAAAGGTCTTATAAATTAAAATTATATTTGTTTCCAGAAATTTAAGATAATGTAGATGCCGAATTCATAATAGAAATTTTCAGCTTATATAAAGTTTTTAAAACAATACATATACTATTGAAGTAATTAAAAATGAACTTGAACTCAATTATTTATTAAATTTCCCATTCTACTCATATCTAAGCTGATTGTTCAGTACTTATCAGTTACGCATTGATAGCAATATTTATAACAATTTGTAATCCAAAAGTGTCATGTTATGATTGGAGAAAACAAAGAATATAAATAATAAAAGCAGCAATATTTTTTTTAAAGCATCAATATCAGTCACAAGATAAAATAAAAACAAAATTCATTTTGAGTAGTTCTATATCAATATTGTATTGGCCAAAGAGAAAGTAATACAAACTGATCATAACATCTGCAGGTATATATTACATAAATGTGTATCTCACCCTCTCCGAGTAAAGGGCATTGGTTACATTGACCAGAGGGTCCCCAAGCAGAGGCTACGGAGCAGCAACATTCAGCTTTGGTCATGGTTCTAGCCCTTGGAGCAACACAGCGTCCAGCTTGCCAGCCATCATAACATGTTCCTGGTCTATTATCTAAACAGGAATACAAACAGTTAACATTTTTGTAATTATTTCACTAATACTAATTTCAAGGTGTACAAATGTTTTGCTGCAAAATATTTGTTAAAATTTGTTACCTATGCAGGCCATTTGGTCTTTAGTCACATCAAGTCCAGGAGGACAAATACATCGAAATCCACCTTCCGTATTCTCACATCTTCCCCCGTAACAAGCATTTGTTAAATTCTGACAGTCATTGACATCTGAAAACAAATATTTTAATTACATTACAATTTTCATAAGTGATTTGTTGTTATTGTGTAAATTGTGTCCAAGAAAACTTTGTCGATACCAATACATGTTCTCCCATCTAGTGCCAGCTGATATCCTTTAGGACATGTACAGATAAATGAGCCGTCCATACGTCTTGTGATCTTGACCTGATTCCCTGCTCAATACTAATCTACTGCCGTCATGAACTTGCTCCTGTTATCACAGAGATAATGAATACTTCGTTAACCACCGGCAGAGTACCACAGTCTTTCAAGCAAGCCCTTGTCAGGCCTCTTTTAAAAAAGTCCAATCTGGATGCTGAGTGCCTAAATAATTACCGGCCAGTTTCCAGCCTACCGTTCCTTTCAAAAGTCCTGGAGCGTTCCGTGTTGTCACAGTTGTTAATTCACTTAAAGTATCATGACCGCTTGGAACAGTTCCAGTCAGCTTACAAAAAGAGCCATAGCACTGAGACGGCACTTGTCAGGGTTATTAATGACCTACTTTGCGCGTCTGACTCTGATCAAGTGTCACTTCTGGCAATGCTCGATCTGTAGGCTGCATTTGATACGCTTGACCATGAGATTCTTCTCAATAGATTATCTACTACATTTGGTTGCTCGGGATGTGTTTAGATCGTACCTAAATAAACGCACGCAAATGGTCGTCATTGATGGGTCAATATCAACATGCTCGACTCTGCCACAGGGATCAGTTCTATTCTCGGTATTGTTTACACTGTACACCTATCCGCTTGGCGATGTTATCAGGCCTTTCAATATTAAAATTGCATATCATCTCTACGCGGATTATTCGCAGTTACATGATTCTGCTGTTCCCGCTGAAGTCTCTCGTATAGCAGCTAACGTCAGTCTAGCTATTGCTAGTGTCTGCTCCTGGATGACGGAAAACAGCCTTAAGATGAATGAAGATAAGACCGAGGGAATTCTAATTGGAACTCAAAGTAAAATCGCCAAAGTTGAGGGTTTGGAATCATTGATGGTCTTGAACTGCCATATCCCCTTTGCAGAAAATGTAAAAATAAAACTCGTTGTCGTTATCGATTCACAGTTGTCTTTCGATGCCCACATTAGAAACCTAAGCAAATGCCTTTATTTACTGCTGCGTCGACTTGGTCAGATACGACCTTATTTGTCATTTGACTCAGCAAACAAACTT
Source organism: Anisus vortex (assembly GCA_949126835.1). Taxonomy (NCBI): domain Eukaryota; kingdom Metazoa; phylum Mollusca; class Gastropoda; family Planorbidae; genus Anisus; species Anisus vortex. Next base: position 43,920,296 of record OX421493.1, read on the forward strand.
GCTGCTGCCTTTATACTCACACGCCTCTACTACTGTAATGTTCTGCTAATCCGGATACCTGACGATAAACTCGCCAAATACAGCGTATTCAAAACAGTGCCGCCCGCCTGGTCATGCGTAAGTCAAGGCGTGATTCTGTGACAGTTCTCCTGCGTCGGCTCCATTGGCTTTCTGTGAAAGCCAGAATTGAATATAATGTGGCGCTACTTTGCCATCAGTGCCTTTTTAAGAACGAGATTCCGTCAAGGAAATAATTACATCATAATAATATGTTCTGCAAAGAACACTTCGTTCTGCCAACTTATCGCTTCTGGAAGAGCCCCGTTTCTCTCTGACGACTGTTGGCCTTAAAGCCTTCTCAGTATCAGGTCCTGAGTTGTAGAATCTACTTCCCATTCAACTCAGGCGAACGAGCTCTATTGTTACTTTAAAAAAGAACTTAAAAACTCAGTATTTCAATTTTTACCTTAGATAATATTTAACATTCGATAGACCTCTACAGTATTACTTATGGATTGGGTCGGTTTTAATGCTACATTTATTTGATTTGTCTTTTTTTTTAAATCATCAATTAGCTTTGTCTCCTAGCCTAGAGTAATATCCATATTCTTAGTTGTATGTTAACTGCGCTCTGAGATTACATTATGGTTTTTAACAGCGCTATACAAATATTTTTATTATTATTATTTTTCTCTCATACACATAGCATCAATTTCTGAACACTCATCAACATCTGAAGACAAAAGTATTTATGCTTAGAATTATATCTACAATTAATATTATCTGTCACTGTTATAGATATTATAGAACGTACGCATGTTATTAGATGAGGAATAAGAATGGTGTGCATGTTATTATTATGTACGAGATTGCACCATTATATGAAAGGGAAGTACGCATGTTATATGTGTGATATAGCAACGCTGGATCCTAGATACAAGTCAGTTGAGATTTGGACTGCACATAAACAAGACGTTTATGAAATGGGTTTTCGTCCAAGTGTATCAGTAAAGAACAGAAAGTATTGTTGTAATGATTCAGTGTATACCAGTGTTACAGTGATTAAGTAATTAAAGAATCTTTGTATTGAAGTGAGGAGCCTTCATGTACATGATTTCACGTATTGACTGTGTGTCTTAGTCTTGTGACATTATCATAAAACCCTTGGTTGATAACAAAAAAATCTGTTTTAGAACTACTTATATTTATGTTGAATTAATGAAGATGATCTTCAAAACTCTTTTAAATGTAACTAGTCGGTATCAATTAATGTCTTAAATGCTCTTTTCTAATTGTATAATGTCAGGTACATATTTAATCACTTCTGAGTGGGCAAATGCAGGTGACCTCTTTGTTTGCTGAAAACAACTTTTATGTGTGATAAAATATGTTCACCAGTGTAAGTTGAGCCAAAAGCTGAAAGTAGAGCAAATGCCTATCAGGTGAGAATAACAGATGACTTTCCTAAGCAGGTTCTTTTAGATTTTCCCGAAAATAGGTACATTTTGATACCCACTTTTTTTTTTAAATTTAATTTGCTGCATTTTTAAATCACATATATGATATATCCCTCCACTTAAAAGAAAAATATAAAAAAAAAAAATTCTGGAAAATTCCATCTATCTATCCTTATTTGTGCCTAAAATTAATGAAATACATGTAGTTAAATGGATGGAAATTAATTTCACGTCAAAATATGTCCAGTTTCATTGCAAATCCATTCCAATGGTCTAACACAGTGGTTCTTAACCGGTGCTCCGCGGAGCACTGGTGTTCCGCAAGGTAGTTGCAAGTGCTCCGCGAAATTATGAAACTCAAAATTTAATGTTCACTCACTTACTCTATCTGATTGAGCTGAACAAATGCTTATAATAGGTAGTCCAAACGGGGAAAAATCGGCCTTTTTGCCTATTTTTACTGTTTTGTAACGAAGTTTTGACTCCCTTGTACTAATGCAACATAAATAAAATTTATATGTGATTAAAGTTGAAGCCTTTATCAAACAAAATATTTAACTTTTAAACTCATTAATTGTATTTTCGTGTTACGCGATCGTTCGCCGCTCGGTCGGTAATCAACTCAGAAGCATGATTTAACCACCATTTTAAAGTAGTGTTATGGCCCTCTATATGATGACTATTATTACGACTCGTTAAATCGGATTCAATGAATATAGTTGTATCTTTATTAGAAGTCTCTAGATTCTGCTAATCTGTAGCCCAAGCTAGGGGTTCCTTGACTGACAGGTCTATGCAGTAATGTAGTTATATTCGTGATAATTATCTTCAACACCTTTCTCAACAACGATAGATCAAACAACTCCAGTTGTTGAATAAACAATTTTATTTAAATTGTAGACTCAATATAAACGATCAATAAACTTCATCAACTGGTGGCAACATAAGTATCAATAAAATGGCATTATATGTACATGTATGAATATAGCGACTTCACTCTACAAACGTTTAAACTGAACTAACTTTAAGGAGGTCGGGACTTTACAAAGAAAACGATCATCGAAGATTCTACAGGGTCTTAATACGCATTTTAACCTCTTTCTCTATAATTACTACGATCCAGAATTATCCCCCAATTTCCACGGGATTTGAACGAATTATTTTATTTAAACTGCCCTCAGGGCATAAAGGTCAAACCTTGGTCGCTTTGGACTCTGATACGCACTTGTTAAGAGGTCAATGCCTTACTACGTCATTCATTTATGACCGAGATTCGTAACATCCCCCCCCTTCTAAAGCTTTATAATTATTTCCTTTACATTTTAACCATACGAAAAATGTTAATTTTAAGGAATAATTATAAAAGAAAATATTCCGGGAAAAACAATACAGTTCAATTGGCGATCCCAATAATTCAATCGAACTGATAACAATAACATAATAATATATGCAATATAAATTCATCTTATCAAATGGCTTAACTATAGTCATTCAATCATTCGATTTTTAATTCAAAACAATGGACAATTAAATTGTTTATCTAAATCTTGTATACAAGAAAAATACATAATCATTCTTAATAGATATAATACAAGTTAATAACTTCTATTACATTGAACATTCCACTGTAATAAAAACTCTCTCGTCCATTTAATTATAAACTAATATCTTTTACATTTGTAATCAAACAACAAAAGAAAAAATCACTCAATGTCTATGCAGACACGACTTATTTTTTCATAAGCAGAAAAAAAAAAAACGCTCTTGATGAAAAAAATACTACTAGACCTGACCTAATTACACGTTACAAACATTATTGCTCGTGTAGACAGTATTTTTTTTTTTTTTTTACATGCTGGTAGGCTGACTAACACATTAGACAACTGTCTGTGACGCGACACAGAAATTGAGGTCAATTCCGCCTTTCTCTCTCTCTCTCTCTCTCTCTCTCTCTCATTCTCAATTGATTTTAACAATGTTGACATCGCTATGCAAATTTCTACCTCATCACAGCCGAGGTCAAATAAAATTGCTACGCGATTAAATAGTTATCGTATTAAATGAGCATTCTTTAACATCTATCATCTCAAAATCAAATTCATTTATATTATTTTGAGAACATTAAACATAGTCTGTTCACGAATTAAAATAGTTTATAGCAAAAATCATTAAAAATATTTCAATCTTTCATTTTACCATGACCTTTCGACGTCATTATTTTCTTTTTTAAAAGAGTTCACATCGTAGCAGGTTAAATTGAAACATTCAGACAATCATGGATTTACTTAAACAAATTTGGTTAATTTACTTAATTAACTATCAATTAAAACAAGTTATATTATCTTCATACAATCTTAGTACTACACAGTAAGTACTTATTTTCTTTAGATTACATTAAATACAATATTATTGAAGTAGAAAAGAGTTAAGCATAGGCTACTATTAATTTTTTTTTCATAGCGAAATCAATGTAACAATTTATGTACAAAACAAACTGCTGGTTTGACTGGTGTAGTAAAACATTTCATTTCCAATCTTTTCAGTGGTGTACATTGCTCTTTTCCATTTTCCATAAAGGTTTTATTCCTTATTCATAGATTCTCCTGTTACTTTCACAGTGTTCAGGTCTACCCAATCTTTTGATTTTCAGTACAATTCATTCAATCTATTTTAACTCATACAGACAAAAAAATAGATTAGTTTTACAATCTTGACATGAAATCCTTAATTAATAATACATTTGTTGAACATTGGTATGTCAACATTATAAATTTTCAACCATGAAATTCTCAACCATTCTGGTTTACAGTGTCAAGTCAGTGGCACATATCCTAAATTTATACAAAACAAGGATAAGTTTTATTAGTTTCTACTTTTGATCTGCTTTTCATGTAACAGTATCCTAAAAGTGAAAAATCATATATAATACATTTCTTGGAATTCTTGTTAGTCATAGTTCTGCCTTGCTGCAACTATTTTTACACTTCATTATCATACATTCAATGATAATATAATAAATGAATAACTTCACATAGAAGAAATTTGCATCTTGACTCAGTGCAATATTTCAACAACAGTACATGATAATATAAATCCATAGTACAATCATAAAACATTTCTCAATACTTTAGTGATAGAAAAATTCTCTTTTCTTAAAACCATTTACATCTTTTTCAATCAAATTATCCTCTCTGCTAAATGTTTCAATTATCATTTCCAGAGATTCTCAAACATATCTTATAATCAGTCCACATTTATAATGTCCTCTGATTTAGAAACCAATTCTGCGGATAAAACTGATCTTTTTCTCTTATAGCAATTATTTTAATGCTCAACCTAACAAGTTTGTTTAGAAATATCACACTATAATGATATTTACTCTAACAATACTTTTACTCATTCCTTTTTCTTCACAAGTAAGGGATTTAGTTTTAAAATAGTAAGTTTGGTAACTAACTATCAGTGAATTTGTCATTCAATTCATCCTGTACTCCAGGCATAAATTTTACAAATAAGAGTAACAATGTTAACAACATCAAGCTTATTCCAATTGTTTTCAGAAGGTAAGGCTTTATCATTTTCAAATGATATAATATATTTGCCTTTCTTTCATCACACAACAATGGCATCTGCATGTGAGCAGTGTACAATTTTTTTCTCACAAACACAGTTATGTCAAACAAAAAATATATGTACTTATCTAGGTACTTGCTCAGCCCAAGGAGATCCAATTCGGTCTGCCATTCCTCTTGAAGTATTTTGAGTGGTCCTCGGACAGTGGGTCCAAAGATTGGGCCATAGGCTCCTCGACTTTCCGGATGGGATTCAGTTGACATCTCCTGCTCCAGGCATAAGTTCTTTAGGACTGGATTGAAGAGTTCCGGGGCGAAGTTGGTCCTTCGATCTGTCGGTATGGATTGTGGTAACCCATAGCTTTTGATAGTTTCGGTCCAGCTCTCCGCACTCGTTTCTTCAGTGATGCTCCTCCAATCTTCATCTGTACCGGCAACTGCAGGTTTGCATTGTTGTTTGAACATGCTGTGGTCTATATGTTCATAGACATCAGTAGTAGGATTTTCTTTCTCGTCGACAGCTTTCTCATGCAACTGTAGCAACTCTGGGTCTACTTTCTGCTCAGCAATCAATTCATTTTGTGATGACTTCTTTGATTGTTCATTTCCTTTCGGACAATCTTCAATCATGGAGAAAATAGTAGTATCAAGTTCCACTCCTTCTTCCACTTTCTTCTCTCGTGGGAGAAATTCTTCTTTCTTTTCCTTTTCTTCTGAGTTAATTTCTTCTTTCTTTTTCTGTGGTGTCATACCTTTTATGACATCACCTACAGGACAAAGTTCTTTTTCTTTTCCTGTCTCCACCATAGGACTAGGGTTTGGATTTTCCTTCACAATCAGTTCAGGTCTCACCCTCCCTTTCGCCAAATCATTTGCTAGGATAACGGATATGCCCTCAACAGGAAGTTTTGATATTACTCCAACTGTCACATATCCTGTCACCAAGTCAGATGTGAGGTATATCCTATGTAGAGGTATTTCTTCTTTCCATTCAAAACCTCTCAATAGGACAGTCTGTCCTGTCAATGTATTATCATTCAATGGTAATACATCTTTAAGCAGCAGTGTTAATGATGCTCCTGTGTCTCGTAATATGTTTACGGACTTCAGTGGTCCTTCCTTTTGTAAGGCCACACAACCTTCACTAATGAACGGTTGAAAACTGCACAGGGTCTCTGTGTCAATTTTATTCTTCCCTTGACCATGACTTTCGGGTGTTGTTTCATCTTTCGATGACTTCAGACTCTTTTCCGAGTCAAAAATACTTTGGTCTACTTTTTCGTCTCTGTGGACTTGGACAATTAATCCAATAGTAGCCATTCTGTATTTATAATCAGGATATTTATCCTCATTATCTTCAGTTGTAGATTTCTCTACCTTCTGACTTTTGCTCTCAGGCAAATCCACCCTCAGTGTTTCTGGTTTAGAAGAATCTTTCTTCGAATTCAGTTCGTTTGTATTTTCGCTTTCTTGTCCATTCTGTATTGGTTTATGGCTTGCACACATGACCACTTTGTTAGGTCTTTTGTCGCTTCGTATACTCCAACAGTCTTCAATGCTATGTCCTGTTCTTTTACAAAAAGTACATTGGACGTTTTTGTAGACAGGTTTTTTATTAACATCATTTTGTTTCACAAAATGCTCTTTTTCACGATGTTGTTGTTGTGTTTTTTCTGCTTGCCGTTGTGCCCTATTAAAAGTCTTTTCACCAGCTGTCCTATGGCACAATGTGTACTGTTCAGCTAAATCAGCAGCCTTATGTGGGTCAGTGATGTCACGCTCGGATAAATACATTCTTATATCCGGCCTCACTTTGTTAATAAAATCCTCTAACAGAATGATATCTTTCATTTCTTTTAATGTGGAGATATTTCTGGATTTTATCCACTGATCCATTAACTTTTCTTCTGCTCGAAGGAAGTCTAAGTGTGTTTGGTAAGGGGACATTGTGTACTGACGGAACCTTTTCCGATAACTTTCCGGTATTTGGTTATAGGCTTTAAGTACAGTGTCTTTAATGATTTCATAATCATTTAAATTCTCCTCTTTTAATAATAGAACACAATCTCTTGCCCTTCCCTGAGTAAAAGCTGTTCTGACTAATATTCCCCATTTATCTTCTGGGAACTTAAAATCTCTGCAAGAAATTTCAAAGGTCTGGAAGAAATTAGCTATTTCACTTTCTTTATCAATGTAGGTAGGGACTAGCTTTTTCCATCTGGCCATCTCTACATCATTATGAGATTCTTTTTTAGTAGCTCCTATCTTCGCTAGTTCTATTCTTTCCTGACTTTCTATTTCTCTTTGACTTTTCTTATCTTCCATCTCAAGACGTTTTTCTTCTATTTCCAAACGTTTTTGTTCCATCTCAAACCGTTTCATTTCTAGTTGAAATCGCAACTGTTCAGACATCTGACCTTCAACTTGATATCCCTCCGCGCTTGATTCTACTTTCAACTTGCCACTCGCAATCAACACATCTTTTATCTGCTGTGTCAACACAGTCCTCGATGGTGTAGTCTCAGTAACTTCTATCTTTAAGATCTCAGCGATCTCTTTTAACTTCTTTATTGGTAAAGTTTTCAGAACTTCTTCTTCTGGATTTTCAATAAATTCCATTCTTTAGTTAAGAGATTTATAAAGTGGTAAATTTTTCCAACTTACGTTTTTCCAATCGGAAGAATAATTTCAGCGTTCTTAGGCTTGCTCAGTAGGTCACGGCTTTACACACAACACAACACCACTTGAATATATGCTTCACTATACAACTATATCGGACGAAGACCCCAAACTGTTATGGCCCTCTATATGATGACTATTATTACGACTCGTTAAATCGGATTCAATGAATATAGTTGTATCTTTATTAGAAGTCTCTAGATTCTGCTAATCTGTAGCCCAAGCTAGGGGTTCCTTGACTGACAGGTCTATGCAGTAATGTAGTTATATTCGTGATAATTATCTTCAACACCTTTCTCAACAACGATAGATCAAACAACTCCAGTTGTTGAATAAACAATTTTATTTAAATTGTAGACTCAATATAAACGATCAATAAACTTCATCAACTGGTGGCAACATAAGTATCAATAAAATGGCATTATATGTACATGTATGAATATAGCGACTTCACTCTACAAACGTTTAAACTGAACTAACTTTAAGGAGGTCGGGACTTTACAAAGAAAACGATCATCGAAGATTCTACAGGGTCTTAATACGCATTTTAACCTCTTTCTCTATAATTACTACGATCCAGAATTATCCCCCAATTTCCACGGGATTTGAACGAATTATTTTATTTAAACTGCCCTCAGGGCATAAAGGTCAAACCTTGGTCGCTTTGGACTCTGATACGCACTTGTTAAGAGGTCAATGCCTTACTACGTCATTCATTTATGACCGAGATTCGTAACAGTAGGGATCCTGGGCTTTCATCTGATATATAGCGCTTTTATATATCTCATGTTTAACATTTTTAAATGATTGATTAAAACTTTAGTCAACGAAAAAAAAAGAAAATATTTAAAATGTTGTATTTTTTTTTATATATCAATTGAAAGCTTGGCTTTTAACCTAATTTTTGTTGTAAAATCAAATCGGTGTGTAAATTTCACTCGGAGCGCCGCCGTTGAGAACAACGCTACCCACAATTGAATTTGAATGATTGCTGTTCAGTTAAAACCACATACTATAGCAGAGTCTTTATTTATACCTGCAGGTTGTGAAATGGTTAAAATTATGTTTGGCGATGAAGCAGCAAAGGAAGTAATGAAAATTCCTCGTTCAAATGATACAATAAAAAATAGAATAAAAAATATGTCGGATGATATCGAGAAAACAGTTGCCGATAAGCTTTCCAAACGGCATTTTTCTCTGCAAATTGACGACTCCACTGACATAAGTGGAAAAGCTCATATACTAGGGTTCGTTCGTTTCATTCATGAAAACGAAATAGTGAATCAATTTCTATGCTGTTTTGAGCTTACCGAACGTTCGACAGGACAAGATGTCTTTGATTCTATTTCTTCCTATTTCGAACAATTCAATATATCATGGGAGTTGTGTGTGAGAATTTGTACGGACGGTGCTCCATCAATGGTAGGCTCATTAAAAGGGTTTGTGACTCTGGTCAAGAAAAGAAACGCCAATATTATATCTACTCACTGTTTTTTGCACAGAGAATCTCTGGTGTCCAAAACATTACCAGTAGCATTAAAACCTGTGCTAGACAAAGTTGTAAATATGGTAAACTTCATAAAATCGAGACCTTTGAAAATACGCGTCTTTAAAAATCTTTGCATTTCTATGAAAGCCAAGTGCGAATCTTTGCTTTTGCATTCTGAAGTGAGATGGTTATCCAGAGGAAAAGTGTTACGTCGTTTCTGAGAACTTAAGGATGAATTGATTACCTTTTTCCAAAATGAAAATATGGATGATTTTGTGGAATATTTTCAAAATGACATTTGGTGTGCTAAATTGGCATATTTAGCTGATATTTTTTATTATTTAAATTGCGTTAATACCAGCCTTCAAGGAAGAAAAGAAATTTCTTTAAAATCGACCGACAAATTTACAGCCTTTCGGAAAAAAAATTTTTTTTGGAAAAATCGTTTGTTGGAGAAAAAGAAAGTAGATATCTTTCCTTCTCTTAATGATAACACTACCGACGAAATTATTTCAGCAGTAACAGAGCATTTAACTTTATTAGAAGAAAAGATTTGTTTTTATTTTCCATCAATAAACGTAGAAACATTTGACTGGATACGTAATCCCTTTGCCACGGTTGATACATCAAATAATAAGTTGTCATACCAATAAGAAGGATAATTAATCAACCTATCATCGGATCGTACACTTAAAATAAAATTTTCCGAAATGGTTCTGGAGGAATTTTAGATCTTTGTGCAAGAAGAATACTCAGCTCTCTCCATGAAGGCACTTAAAATCTTGTTGCAATTTTCAACATCATATTTGTGTGAACTCGGTTTCTCGATAGTCACCAACATAAAAACTAAAAAACGAACAACACTTACTAATTTGGATGAAGAATTGAGGGTAGCTATTTCTAAAATTAGGCCTAATATCACTGAAATTTTAAAAACCCGTCAAGCTCAGGTTTCACATTAAATCTTTTTATTTTTCTGAATTAAATTTTGCTCAATGTTATTTTTTTACTGATTAAATTTGTGTTTATTAAAAATGTGTTTGTCATGTTATAATTTTAAACTCTTATGTTATAATCTTTTATTTTCAATAAATACACGTTGTTCGTAATTCTTCTGTAGGGAGTCACTTCTGTAACCTCAAAGCTGGCGAAGTGCGTAGACCACCGATACGATCCCATTTAGATTACACCGTTGGGCCAACGCAAGTGGGACGTTACCTGTTGCGCGTCCGAAAATCATTGCACAGGCGAGAGCTACCGACACTCGGTGGGGGGGGGGGGGGGGGGGGGGGAGGAAGAAATGTGCGCAAGAATCCAGTCTCGCCAAGCCCGGTGCCCATAGTCTGATAGTTGTACTACCAGAGGGCAGTGCAGGCATATACTGGCAATGCCATCACGTTAAATATCCGATGAGAAATCCACGGAGGGAATGGGAGGAGTGTGTAGTGCATATGACTGGGCAACCCGTAACCTACTGCACACGGCATTCCCTAGGACATGCCTAGGACAAGATCTTGGTGTGTGCCCCCGTCCCTTGACCCACTCCTTCAAACGCTACGCCCTGGACGTTAGAGCCCCGGTTTTTAATAGATGCAGTAAAAAAAAATTACGTTCATTTTATATAATTTAGTCAAAGAAAATATGTTTTCATGTATTCAAATGATGAATCGAGTTCTTACGGGGCGGTGTTGGTATTTCTGTGGTGGGGACTGTTTGAGTCACATCTGGCATCGTCTCTGTACTCACTTCAGGTATAGTGTGGTATTCTACAGCCTTCAGGACGAAAGGTGTATCTTCTGTCAGCAAGGCTTCAAGTTCAAGGTAGACGGATTTGTAGCGTGTGCTGATGTGAGATATTAAAAAAACGATTAGCAAAAGTAAAAAAAAACAACAAAAAAACTGTAAGGCAAAACATGCAGGCCTTGGAGTAGATTCATTTGTTAATGTCCCATTTAGAAACAAACTATTTTTATTGCTATACCCTAAATTTGTTTGCGACTGTATATTTCTCTTTCCCCCCCCCCCCCCCCCCCAGTATTTAGTTTTAATAAAATTGTTTCAGACTCTCCTTCTATTTAAAAATGTGATTCGGCCTACGCTTTAGCGTTCTTTCTGTCAATCAAATTGAAGGAGAAAATGCGGACTTTTAAATATAAACAAATGCACTGCATGACTCCGAGCTATATATATGTTACAGCCAAAGCTCGAAGTCGGCCAGATCACGAAGTTGCTAATATCACCTCACATTTGACCGGCCAAAGCCCGATCTTTTCTTGATTTCGGATCTTGGCCGGCCAGTTCGCGAAGTGGCCAGGGGCGATCGGCCAAAGCCCGATTAAAAGTTCATGGGCAGATTTTGAGTGTTTGTATACCGTAATTATCACATTGGGCTTATATTGATTAATAATTAAGCTAGATTACAAAATCAGTCAAATTAGTTATAGTAAATTAACAATCTTTAATTAAAATAAATTAAAAATCAGTCAAATTAGTTTATTATAGTAAATTATCCATTCTTTATTTATACTAAATTACAAAATCAGTCTTGTTCATCTATCATAGTACATTTTAGATCTATAATCACTTGTTACAACAAGATAAACTTTTATGGCATTTCGAATTGCACAGCAGTTTGTTATTTTTACATTTGCGCGATCTGGCCGCACTTCGGGCTTTGGCCGTAACATATACATGTCTAAATAATAAATATTCATTAAAATTACTTACTCACTTAAATAAAATATATATTATGTGGTATTCAAAACATTATCCAGAAAAAATCATCAACCATTTCATCTTTTGACTTCGCCATTAAATTAATGAATCAGGTACTCATTAAAATTAACACAATTTACTCGTATAAGAAAGTATAATCTTATATATGTAGGCCTATATATAATGCATGTTCAATATAAAAGATTTCATTTTTATCAAATTTCAATGACGCAATTACGAAAAGTTTTTACATTTTGGTACATCCATTATTAAATAGCTCGATGCCATACATTGCACTTATATATATTTAATAGTCCGCATTTTCTCCTCTTTTTTATTCTCTATTTTTAATTGCTTGAACGCTCCATATATATATATTATTATATAGCTCAGTGACTCCACCCCTTAGCTCGTTGTTGTTTATATGGGACTATATAATGATAGATGTTGACGTATCTATAGATATAATATGTCAGAGAAAAAGAGAGAGAGGAAGAGAGGGGAGTGAAGTAGCATTTACCTTTTCTGTTGTATCACATCTTGGCATTAATTAATGCTGCAGAAAAACACTAACAACTAATTGTGATGCATAATTATTTAACTCCCTTGGTTCTTTTTGTTTAGTGATTACCTCCCCTTCGTTAAAGCGTGGTCACTGTCCTTTTTTGTGACCCTAGATGACCCTTGTGCAATGTTAGCGAAGAGGTGTGTAGCTAGAGTAAGAGAAGTGTGTACTGATTAGGCTTGTTTTTTTTTACTACTTGTGTTCTTATGAAATTGTATTTGTTTTGATGGACTTGTGGAGCTCAGTGTTATTTTTAATGAAAATAGTATTTGTTAATTGATCCTGGAGTTTTCTTTTCTAATTAATTGGAAGGAAGTTGGACGGAAGAATAAAGACTTTTTAATAAAAATAAGAAGTAGTTGAGATAGACCCCGCCACCCTAAAGACAACGAGACGTAACATAATATAAAAACAAGAACAAAAAGTATATCTACACCAGGGGGCGGCAACCTTTTGACACTAGTGTGCCACGGTAACATTTCTAATTCATTCAGCGTGCCAAACACGTTTAAAATTCATCCTACTCTGGCTATTTCCTGTGGTAGAGACTTAAATTACACTTGTGTGGGAGCTTCAGAGTTCCTTTAAAATCGCTCTGCGTGCGAAATCTGGGCACGCGTTGCCTTAGGCTACCGACCCCTGGTCATTTTTTTTAAAGCTAAGTATCCCGTCGGACCAGATTGCTCCATGGAGTCGGGTGAAGCAGCGCTAACCAGCTTCTGTGGACACGGCATACTAGGGGATTGTGTGGCCAGCACAATGCCCAACCGCCTTTACTTTATCCCAAATATAGCCAGCTGGGTGAACTCATGGAGTCTATCCAGACCCGAGAACAAATCCTATCCTTCTACCCCCTAGGACTCTCGGTACGCCAGCCGAACACGCTGCCACCCGGTTACCGTGACCCAGGTCTACACAACACTACAGATTAACTAAGGCCAGCATTTCAAGTTTCTATCAGTCGAAGAAGTCAGTTAACCCTTACAGTCCCGGGCGCGTATATAGCGGGACTGAAGGCAGCATAGAAAGAAGTAGGTCGGTACGGGAAGGGTTCGAGAAGAGGATTCTAGACACCATCATCTCTTCGTACTCTTCGTTACTTTCTCTTTATATGATACTTTCAAGGTCATACCTGCCTGGCTCCATAAGGGCCGTCCGATAGAGATTCTGGTTTGGTGCTAGGGTCCTAACTGCCAGCAGCTGCCCTTCAGGACCACGGTCCCATATTTTCAACCGGTAGCCGAGGAGTGCAGACTTGTTGACGTTCTTGATTTCCCAACGGATGTCGCCGTCCTTCTCGATGGTCATTTGTAGAAAAGGTTCTTTATGTATGGGGTCTGCGGGGGAGGAGGGGAGGAGAAGGCAATGGTCAGTTCAGTTTCTATTAATAGATGGACCGACTGACAAACATGCAAAGCAGCTTATAGTAAAAGGTGATCGCTGAGTACTTTACTTTTACTCACCTGTTGGGGTAGGGAGGGGTAGGCGCATGGCGCCCCTTACGGCCGGACCATAACGTTTGTGCGACGGGGTGTCGAACGTCACCGACGATGACATGGTGGCGTTGCCTTCGTCCCCGATGGCGTCAACAACAACATGGTAGCCCCTGGTGAGAGGAAAAATGGAAAGATAGATAGATATAGATAAATATAGAGATAAAAAATAGAAAGATAGATAGATAGATAGCTAGATAGATATATAGATAGATAGATAGATATATAGATAGATAGATAGATAGATAGATAGGTAGATAGATAGATAGATAGATAGATAGATAGATAGATAGAAAGATAGATAGATAGATAGATAGATTGAAATATATATATATATATATAGATATAGATATATATATAGAGAGAGAGATAAAGATTGATAGATAGATAAATAGATAGATAGATAGATAGATAGATAGATAGATAGATAGATAGATAGATAGATAGATAGATAGAAATATATATAATATATAGAGATAGAGATAAATAGATTGATAGATAGATAGACGGATAGATGGATAATAGATAGATAGATAGATAGATAGATGGATAGATGGATAATAGATAGATAGATAGATAGATAGATAGATGGATAGATGGATAATAGATATATAGATGGATAGATGGATAATAGATAGATAGATAGATGGATAAATGGATAATAGATAGATAGATATATAGATGGATAGATGGATAATAGATAGATAGATGGATAGATGGATAATAGATAGATAGATAGATAGGTTTGGAAAGGTGGTAGGGATGGGGGACCGGTCCAAATTAACACACACACACAGAATTCCCCGTTGACGCTAACATTAACTTGACTAACTTGTTTGGAGAGAGGTTTGTTATTCTGAGGGTCCCTGTGTTGGCGCTCATGGTTTTGTTCATCAAACTGAAGCCACCGGGGCCGCCTTCGAAGACCTCGACTCTGAAATACAACAATTGACAAAATATTTAGCTGTGTTACAACAACAAAAAATTATAAAGTTTGAATGAGGGAAATTGATGAAGTTTGATAAAGGAATTAGTTAGCAAGCGATAGCAAAGTTATCTGCATAAAATATGAATGCCTCCCCCCCTACCTCCTGTGCAGATCGATGATTTTGGTTTAACCAAACACTATAATAAGATGGACCGCTTGCTTTAATATTTCTTTTATATTTCTGCAAGACTCTATTTGATGACTCGAATGACTTCTTTTAGGAATTCCCGATTCCCTTTTGAAGTGCACACTTCCGTTATATTTTATCGCTATGATATTCTCAAAGAAATATTTTAATTCAAATCGAAAGTTGTAAACAGCGGGAAAAATTTTGACAAACATAGGAGCGTAGAAGTAATTTAAGACAGCGTAATTGGAAAAAGAACATATAAGCTCTAAAAATAGAGCAAGCGGTCCATCTTATTATTGTCTTTGGTTTTACACATGAAGAAAATTCCATATTTAATTCGGCTTCATTTCATTTTCGCTCTTGCTTGCATTACTAAAATAAAGTTGTAAAATTTGAGAACTCCACAGTAGGGACTTAATTGTGCCAGGATTTTATTTTAGTATTACGGCTCTCAACAAACATCAAAGCATATAATTGCATTGGTTTGTAATCAACCATTTGAGCGTATAAATACCACGCCTGTTTCACTGCAATGCCTTTTTGTTTTTGTTTTTTTCAGTTTGTAAGCTAGTTATGGTCTTTGGTGAATCCAATGAACACCTCAGCAGTCATCTTACTCTCAGTTGGCAGTTTGTAAACTAATATCTAAAGATTATAAAACAAGTACCTGTATAATTTAACGTGTTAGAGTTAACTGCATGATTTAATGTATTAGCATTACCTGTATGATTTAACTTTTTAGCATTACCTGTATGATTTAACGTGTTATCATCACCTGCATGATTTAACGTGTTAGCATCACCTGCATGATTTAATGTGTTAGCATTACCTGTATGATTTAACGTGCTAGCATTACCTGTATGATTTAACGTGCTAGCATTAGGCCTACCTGAGTGATTTAACCTGCTAGCATTATCTGTATGATTTAACGTGCTAGCATTAGGCAAACTTGAATGATTTATCGTGCTAGCATTACCTGTATGATGTGTATGATTTAACGTGTTAGCATCACCTGCATGATTTAATGTGTTAGCATTACCTGTATGATTTAACGTGCTAGCATTACCTGTATGATGTGTATGATTTAACGTGTTAGCATCACCTGCATGATTTAATGTGTTAGCATTACCTGTATGATTTAACGTGCTAGCATTACCTGTATGATGTGTATGATTTAACGTGTTAGCATTACCTGTATGATTTAACTTGTTAGCATTACCTGTATGAATTAACGTGCTAGCATTACCTGTATGATTTAACTTGTTAGCATTATCTGTATGATTTAACGTACTAGCATTAGGCCTACCTGAATGATTTAACGTGCTAGCATTACCTGTATGATGTGTATGATTTAACGTGTTAGCATTAACTGCATGATTTAATGTGTTAGCATTACCTGTATGATTTACCTTGTTAGCATTACCTGTATGATTTAACGTGCTAGCATTACCTGTATGATTTAACGTGCTAGCATTACCTGTATGATGTGTATAATTTAACGTGTTAGCATTTACTGCATGATTTAATGTGTTAGCATTACCTGTATGATTTAACGTGCTAGCATTACCTGTATGATTTAACGTGCTAGCATTACCTGTATGATTTAACGTGCTATCATTACCTGTATGATTTAACGTGCTATCGCTATCTGTATGATTTAACGTGCTATCATTACCTGCATGACTTTACGTGCTATCATTACCTGTATGATTTAACGTGCTATCATTACCTGCATGACTTAACGTGCTATCATTACCTGCATGACTTAACGTGCTAGCATTACCTGTATGATTTGATATCGTTAGGTTGAGTGTTGAAAACGTCCCATACGATGTTTACATCAGTGGACCTGATCTCGTTGGCCTCCAATTCAAGTCTGGGTGCGGGATCTGGATGATTATGAGACATAACGCATGTTAGGGTTTATGGTTTATGCATACAGTTTCTCTGGGCACGGCAAACTAGATGATTGTGGGCCAGCACAATGCCAAGACGTCTTTACTTACCATCAAACTAATGTCGGGTACTCATCCGAGCTGGGTTGACTCGGGGACACCCTCAAGACCTGGTAATGAATCCTAGCCCCCACAAGGATTCGAAACCAGGACATTCGGTACGCCAGTCAAGCGCGCTGCCGCTCGACCACCATGCATACAGTGTGAGTTATACACATACTAATTTTGTTTAAGTAGATTTATAAACAGGTAGACTGATAGACTAATAGATGGATTAAAAGAGAGATAAAATTAGATGAATAGATAAATAAGATGAAAGGAAAAAAAATATGGTTATATAGCATTATAGATAGGAAATTTAAGAAAAAACAGATAAAAGATGGTCGAAAAGATACAAAGATAGTTGATAAATAGTTGTACAAATAATAGATAGAATAAATATATATTTATATAGATACTTAAGGTAAATAGGTAGTTCGATAGATAGATAGATAGACGGAGAGAGAAAATGAGGGAATACAGGAAAAGGAAAAAGAGAAATAGATAGATAAGTATGTAATAGGAAAGTTATATAAAAAGATGGATGGATAGATAGAATCTATAGTTAGATCGAAGTATAGAAGGATACATACATACATAGATAGATACATAGATAGATAAACAGACAGCGCAACATTTTAAAAAAATACCTTCATCCATGGTTGCAGGGGGAACAACCACACTGACATTGTGCTGGAATAATTCCTTGTTATCTCCCTTTGCCCGGATGTTAACTACATACGTCCCATTGGGCAGTGGGTGAATGTTGACATATCTAGGAACCATTACACAGTAGAGAGAAACACAATACGCCATTAACAAAGGAATTATTATAAAATGTGCTAGGAACATTTTTGACTCTCAGAAAAACTAGTTTAAGACTTGTCCTTTTGAAATGTGTATACATTGTGTTGATAGTCAAGTAAAATTATTTGGTTTTAAAGCCTACCCTTCGGACCAAACTGATCATAATCCTTGGGCTGGTAAAGCGGCGTTCGCCAGTTTCTTTGGCCACGGCATACAAGGGGATTGTGTGGCCTGCACAATTCCCCAGCCGCCTTCACTTTACCCTCGACTAATGTCAGGTACCCATCAGAGCTGGGTAGACTCCGGGACACCCTCAGGTCACGGAAGAAAAAAAATCCTAGCCTACACCAGGATTCAAACCCAGTCGAACGCGCTGCCGCTCGGCCACCATGCCCCAAAGTAAAATTAAAAGACATTAGATCATGGACGTTGGTTCTAATAAAACAGAGCCCCCAATTATTTTTTTTCTATGACACAACCTACTCGGGGATAGTGTGGCCAGTTCAATGCCCTTTCGTATTTTTTATAAACTGAATGGTTATATCACTAGTCTAGAGCTCATTTGTTAGGTTTAATAAATAGCAGAAATGAAATATAAAAGACAATAGTGTTTGATGTAAATTAGTAAATTGTATCATAAGTTGAAAAGATGATTATATATATATATATATATATATATATATATATATATATATATATATATATATACATATATATAGATGTCTGTAGTGAGTAGATCAATTTGATCTAAAGGGACAGTGTAGTTAGCGTAAACGAGTTTGCGTAGCCACGTAGCAAATACGTGAGATTGTGTGGCCAGCACAATGTCCATCCGGCTTCACATTGCGTCCCAACTGCCCCATCAAAGCTGGGTAGACGCATTGACACCGTCCGAAACCCCGAGGGGCTAAAAATCCTAGCCTTCACCAAGATTTGAACCCTGAACTCCCAGTACGCTCTTTGAGAGCTCTGTCTAGCGTGTTCCATGAGATTGATGTCTGGGGGTTGGTAAAAGACCTGGCCATGTCAGGATATCCAATGATTTCTGATGAACTCATGGCATCGACTGGGTAAAAATATAGGCTGCCGCTATTCGGACCCGGGTCCCTTTAGCATGAAATGGCTATTCGTACCCGGCTTCAGTCAGAATTACTTAAAACTCATAGAAAACATAAAAAAAGAGGGAAACAAACACACAAAAATGTTTGTTTTACCATATATATTATAAGAAGTAGCACAGAAAACACCAAATCTATCCCTATCCTTTATAACCTAACCGATACTAACTATTACCAAAAATACTACAAATCCATCCCTAACCTATATAAACTAACCGATACTAATATTTATCACTAAGTCTACCGGGTCCGAATAGCCACTTCGAAAAATATATTCTCGTCGTTAATGTTTATAGAAACTTCTAACCTAAAACTTACTTATGTATCTAAAAGTATTGTTGTTATTTTTATCTTAAACGATGCTTATGTATTCAATAAAATATAATAAATTCGTGTAGTAAAGCTGACAACCCAGATCTGAGGGGATACACCCATACCTCTGATTGCCGGCCACTTTACTGTTCAGCCGGTTTCTCCCCTTGGAGTCGTAGAGAATGACGTCAAATTCCTTGATGGCGTCCAAGTCGCCCTGGTCCACTTGCCAGATGATAACAGCACTGATAACAACAACAAGGACGATAACAACATTAAAGGAAACAGATAACTTGATTGCTGAAGTTAACACTCTACATATAATTTAACAATTATAATAATGAATAGCTAGGGAAAGACAGACACAGCAAGAGAAAGAAAGATAAAGAGAGTTTGAGAGAGATAGAAAAAGAGATAGTTGAGATAGAAAAGAATTCATCGAAGGAAACAGAGATAAAAAAGCGTGAGAGATTGATAGAGAAAGAGAGAGCGAGAGAGAGAGAAAGAAATGACGGAAGGAAAGATACAGAGGGTTAGAGAGAGGGGCTAGAGTAAGATGTGGAGAGAAATAGTCGAAGATTCAAGCCAGACTTGACCAGTTTTTCCAAAGACTATAATGAGATGGACCGCTTGCTCTATTTTTAGAGCTAAAGTGTTGTTTTTATTCCGTGCGCAGCCAATAACACTGTCTTTAATGAATCCTAAACTTGCCTAAAGACTTCCGCTGCATACGAATTTCGATTTTAATCCTAATTTACCATTGAGAGAATCATAAGAAATTACTAAACCGGTATTCTGGGGGACAGTGTGCGATCAGAAATTCCGAAACTAATTGTTTCAAGTTATCAAAATAGCAGCAATATCAAAGCAAGCGGTCCATCTTATTATAGTCTTTGTTTTTTCTAAAGTCCTATCTATTACTATTATTGTTGTAGTTAAGCGCGTATAGGGCCACGGACAACAAGCAATATAGACATAGGGAGATAAGTAATAATGTAAAAGACAATAAGAGTAATCGAAAAAAAGATAAAGCTGTATGTATAAGAGTATCATAAGACGTGTATTGTCATTGAGTATGGCCTCAAGGTATGGCCAACATTAAGTACCCATCGGACCGAATCGATCCATAGGTCAGGTGTAGCAGCGTTGCAGCGTTCACCAGTTTCTGTGGCCATGGATTACTAGGTGATTGTGTGGCCAGGCACTATGCACAGCCGCCTTTATTTACCCCAACTAAGGCCAGGTACCCATCAGAGCTGGGTAGACTCAGGGACAGCCCTCTAGACCCCGGGAAATAAAACCTAGCCTGCACCAGGATTCGAACCCGGGACTTTCGCCAGCCGAACGCGCTGCCTCAAGGCTACCATGGCCAACATTAAGCTTGACTTTATTTTTTATTTTTGTTGTAAGACGCTGGAATGTGTGAAAAGAAAGAGCTGTGAAAATTGAAAATAGGGTTATTTCACGTGATTCATATCCTCTTACTTATTGGGTGATTTGAATCTTGTCTTTGAGGACACCATGTACGTTTCGTCCATTGGTTCATCTGTACCTGTAATCAAGTGGGAGATAATGCATAAAAAAAAACAGGGTCAATAATTATTAATTGTAGAATAAGAAATCCATGGATTTCTCCAAGAAATTCTGGACACTCTGGGAATAGGAGTCACAGCTACCAATCTTCCGTAAATATACGGACAATCCGTGACAAAAAATGGGTATTGAAATACTCTGTCCGTACAAGCTCAATGTATCGTATTCTATAAAGCCATTGGTTGCCCATATTCAATTAATGGATTTTTAAAATTCCTTTGAATGTCCATCTAAGTTGATACAAGACATCTGTTTTGATGGGAAAGTAGAGGGTTTCTGGGAAATGTGCATAGACCTCTTGTTTTACTAACGAGACGGATGCTCATTGCACTGCCAAAAGGCCCCGAGACTCGGTTGGGAGAAAGCAATGAGTGCAACAGCCCATCTCGCCAAGCCCCGGTGCCTGGATGTCCACGCCTACTGTCTGGAATTTTGTGTTGCAGGTCGATAGTGCAAGGGATACGAGCGACCCACCACGCTAATGATCCAGGGGGATATCCAGAGGTTGGGAGAAGCAGTGTACTGCACGATATTGCGGAGACCGTACCCTTTGTTGTGGCTACCCTTGGACAGGAAATTGGTGTGACCTCCCCCCCCCCTCAGACCCACATTGTTAGACCCTGGACTTAAGAGCCGGAAGGCTAGCCCGGTTCTTTTTTTTAAGCGACCTTTAGATAGCCTTTAAGATTGTGATGTATGAGTTTAGAATTAATTAACTCCCTTGTTTAATTTAGTTGTGATTATCTTTCTTTGTCGTAACTGATGGTCACATTCTTTTGGTGAACCTGTGTGACCCTTGTCTGATGTGGGGAGTTTCAAGGCCATGTGGTGTGTAGTTAGAGTGTAATGAGAGACTGTTTAGGCTGCTTTTTGTGTTCTTTCTAAATCAGATTATTATTGTGCTCGTTTTCTGTTAACAATAATATAATTATTGACTTGTATTGAGCTTCGGTGTTTTGTTGAAGTAAAATTATTCCTTACGTTTCCAAATTACTTAGATGAAAGTTTGGGCGAGAGTTAAGGATTCTTCAAGAGTATTAAAAAGGAATTGAGATCAATGGAACTACCCTAGACAGCAAAACGTAACACGATCGGCAACAAACTGCTGCGAATAGTGAACTTATGGAACTATCCTAGACGGCAAGACGTAACACGATCGGCAACAAACTGCTGCGAATAGTGAACTTATGGAACTATCCTAGACGGCAAGGCGTAACACGATCGTCAACAAACTGCTGCGAATAGTGAACTTATGGAACTACCCTAGACAGCAAGACGTAACACGATCGGCAACAAACTGCTGCGAAAAGTGAACTTACTTGTTTCCTCTGTTGAAGACGTTGAAAAGTAGGTCATGACCTCAACTGTGCTCTCAGTTTCCGTGACGTGCTCGACACCCGACGCTGATGTAGTTTCCGGAGACGCCTCTGTCCGTGCCTCGGTTCCTGTCGGAAATGGTGCTTCTGTCGGAAAGGGTGCTTCTGTCGGAGAGGGTGCTTCTGTCGGCAAGGGCGCTTCTGTCGGCAAGGGCACTTCTGTGGAGGAAGTGAACGGCTCCGTGGAGTCCGTTTCAGGAGAATTGGTTGGCGCAGGAGGTGGCGAGCTGGGGGAAGTAGCGGTAGTGGTGGCGGTGGTCACAGGCGCCTGTGTGGCGAAGTCCAGGAGGTAGTCCCAGGAGATGGGCTGGCCAAAGCCGCCCCGCTGGGCTGTCTGAAACAGCTGGGAGGCGTTAAACTGTGACCTGTTGTTTCTCTTATTCACCAGCTCAACGTATATTTGATAGTGCCTGTGGATAATAGAGATAAATTTAGATTATATTCTGGCTGTGGGGAAAAAAGAAAAATTGAGATTTGATGCTGGTCGTAGATAGAATAGAAAAATTGAGATTTGATGCTGGCTGTAGAGTGAAATAAAAAATTGAAATTTGATGCTGGCTGTAGACAGAATAGTAAAAATTGAGAATCGATGCTGGCAGTAGAGAGAATACGAAAATTGAGATTTGATGCTGGCTGTAGAGAGAATTAAAAAATTGAGATTTGATGCTGGCTGTAGAGAGAATAGAATAATTGAGATTTGATGCTGGCTGTAGAGAGAATAGAAAAATTGAGATTTGATGCTGGCTGTAGAGACTATAGAAAAAATTAGCTTTTATGCTGGCTGTAGAGAAAATAAATACTGGCTGTAGAAAGAAAATAAAAATTTAGATTTTATGCTGGCTGTAGAAAAAAAAAATGAGTTTTTATGCTGGCTGTAGAGAGAACAGAAAAATTGAGATTTGATGCTGGCTGTAGAGAGAATAAAAAAATTGAGATTTGATGCTGGCTGTAGAAAATAGAAAAAAATTGAGATTTGATGCTGGCTGTATAGAAAATAAAAAATTGAGATTTGATGCTGGCTGTAAAGAAAATAAAAAATTGAGATTTGATGTTGGCTGTAGAGAGAATAGAAAAATTGACATTTGATGCTGGCTGTAGACAGAATAGAAAAAATCGAGAATTGATGTTGGCTGTAGAGTGATTTAAAAATTGAGATTTGATGCTGGCTGTAGAGAGAATAAAAAAAGAGATTTGATGCTGGCTGTAGAGAGAATAAAAAAATTGAGATTCGATGCTGGCTGTAGACAGAATAGAAAAAAATTGAGAATTGATGCTGGCAGTAGAGAGAATATGAAAATTGAGATTTGATGCTGGCTGTAGAGAGAATAAAAAAAATTGAGATTTGATGCTGGCTGTAGAGAGAATAGAATAATTGAGATTTGATGCTAGCTGTAGAGAGAATAGAAAAATTGAAATTTGATGCTGGCTGTAGAGAGAATAGAAAAATTTAGATTTTATGCTGGCTGTAGAGAAAATAAATACTGGCTGTAGAGAGAATAGAAAAATTGAGATTTGATGCTGGCTGTAGAAAATAGATAAAAATTAAGATTTGATGCTGGCTGTATAGAAAATAAAAAATTGAGATTTGATGCTGGCTGTATAGAAAATAGAAAAATTGAGATTTGATGCTGGCTGTAGAGAGAATAGAAAAATTGAGATTTGATGCTGGCTGTAGAGAGAATATAAAAATTTTGAGATTTGATGCTAGCTGTAGAGAAAATAAAAAATTGAGATTTGATGTTGGCTGTAGAGAGAATAGAAAAATTGACATTTGATGCTGGCTGTAGACAGAATAGAAAAAATCAAGAATTGATGTTGGCTGTAGAGTAAATTAAAAATTGAGATTAGATGGTGGCTGTAGACAGAATAGAAAAAAATCGAGAATTTATGTTTACTGTAGAGTGATTTAAAAATTGAGATTTGATGCTGGCTGTAGAGAGAATAAAAAAAAGAGATTTGATGCTGGCTGTAGAGAGAATTAAAAAATTGAGATTCGATGCTGGCTGTAGACAGAATAGAAAAAAATTGAGAATTGATGCTGGCAGTAGAGAGAATATGAAAATTGAGATTTGATGATGGCTGTAAAGAGAATTAAAAAATTGAGATTTGATACTGGCTGTAGAGAGAATAGAATAATTGAGATTTGATGCTGGCTGTAGAGAGAGTAGAAAAATTGAAATTTGATGCTGGCTGTAGAGAGAATAGATAAATTTAGATTTTATCCTGGCTGTAGAGAAAATAAATACTGGCTGTAGAGAGAATAGAATAATTGAGATTAGATGCTGGCTGTAGAGAGAATAGAAAAATTGAGATTTGATGCTGGCTGTAGAGAGAATAAAAAAAATCGAGAATCGATGTTGGCTGTAGAGCAAATAAAAAATTGAGATTAGATGCTGGCTGTAGACAGAATAGAAAAAATCGAGAATTAATGTTGGCTGTAGAGTGATTTAAAAATTGAGATTTGATACTGGCTGTAGAGAGAATAAAAAAAAATTGAGAATTGATGCTGGTTGTAGAGAGAATAGAAAAATTGAGATTTGATGCTGGCTGTAGAGAAAATAAATACTGGCTGTAGACAGAATAGAAAAATTTAGATTTTATGCTGGCTGTAGAGAGAATAGAAAAATTGAGATTTGAGTCTGGCTGTAGAGAGAATAGAAAAATTGAGATTTGATGCTGGCTGTAGAGAGAATAGAAAAATTGAGATTTGAGTCTGGCTGTAGAGAGAATATAAAAATTGAGATTTGATGCTGGCTGTAGAGAGAATAGAAAAATTGAGATTTAATGCTGGCTGTAGAAAATAGATAAAAATTGAGATTTGATGCTGGCTGTATAGAAAATAAAAAATTGTGATTTGATGCTGGCTGTATAGAAAATAAATGCTGGATGTAGAGAGAATAGAAAAATTTAGATTTGATGCTGGCTGTAGAGAGAATATAAAAATTTAGATTTAATGCTGGCTGTAGAGAAAATTAAAAATTGAGATTTGATGTTGGCAGTAGAGAGAATAGAATAATTGAGATTTGATGCTGGCTGTAGAGAGAATATAAAAAATTAGATTTTATGCTGGCTGTAAAGGAAAAGAAAAATTGAAATTTGATGCTGGCTGTAGAGAGAATATAAAAATTGAGATTTGTTGCTGGCTGTAGAGAAAAAAAAATGCTGGCTGTAAAGAGAATATAAAAATTTAGATTTGATGCTGGCTGTATAGAAAATAAAAAATTGAGATTTGATGTTGGCTGTAGAGAGAATATAAAAAATTAGATTTTAAGCTGGCTGTATAGAATATAAAAAATTGAGATTTGATGCTGGCTGTAGAGAGAATAGAATAATTGAGATTTGATGCTGGCTGTAGAGAGAATATAAAAAATTAGATTTGATGCTGGTTGTAGAGAGAATAGAAAAATTGAGATTTGATGCTGGCTGTAGAGAGAATAGAAAAATTGAGATTTGATGCTGGCTGTAGAAAATAGATAAAAATTGAGATTTGATGCTGGCTGTATAGAAAATAAAAAATTTAGATTTGATGCTGGCTGTATAGAAAATAGAAAAATTGAGATTTGATGCTGGCTGTAGAGAGAATAGAAAAATTTAGATTTTATGCTGGCTGTAGGGAAAATAGAAAAATTGAGATTTGATGCTGGCTGTAGAGAAAATACAAAAATTGAGATTTGATGCTGGCTGTAGATAGAATATAAAAAATTAGATTTGATGCTGGCTGTAGAGAGAATCGAGAAAATGAGATTTGATGCTGGCTGTAGAGAGAATAGAAAAATTGAGATTTGATGCTGGCTGTAGAGAATAGAAAACAAAAGGACTAGGCTGTACCGAAAAATAAAAATGAGACAAAACTTACTTCCCGTATCTTAATGCATCCACTAGAGTTAATGTTGGAGGCTCTGGATTGATACGATCAAACCATTTCCTCATACCAAGTTTTGGAGTTATCTCGTAGAGAACAACCCTGAAAAACATTTTCAGTTATCATTAAGTTTGTACTATAAAGAATTATGTATCTATTATATATATCTTTCTCTCTCTCTCTTTCTCAATTTATATGTATAGTATCTTGTTATGTCCATCTATATATCTATACAGTCTTCATGTCTTTAATATGTATAATATATAAATATATATATATATTATATATATATATATATATATATATATATATATATATATATATATATATATATATATATATATATATATATATATATAATATAGATCTAACTCTTTCTATCTGTTTATTTATTTGTCTTTCTCTCGACACTATCATTATTTAAACATATTGTTATGTTATGGTGTATAACATCATAGTTTAAAACACCCATTTACTATATTTCCCCTCGACATGGTTTTCTATTTAATAACACGACTGCTTTGACTTGTGCATTAAGTTAGGCTATCAACGCTTTATTTAATAAAACGACTGCTTTTGACTTGTGCATTCATTCATAAAACCAGTCTGGATCAGTTTAATCCCAGACGCCGTCTGCCCGCGTAAGATATTATTATTCGCGCTGTCTGACAAAAAGCAAACTCCTGGTTGGACGAATACTAATTAGCCTCTGACGTCACTTTTCGCGCCCTTGACGGCACATATAAGCCAAACGCGAGAGGGCCTCCCTCTCTTTTGCTAGCCAAGCTTTCGACAGGACAGACATATTGTTTGGACTGATCATGATACCTTATTGTCCATATTTGCATTTTTTAACTAATACAGTTCATTCAAGTTTAAATAAAAGTTTCTGCATTTAAATAACAAGTCAAGGAGTTTGTTTTGAATAAGAATTACTGTTGAGATCATTTGGATAATGCCAGGCTAAGTTAACCAACTTGAGGAATCGCTGCAGACTATTTATCACACCAAGAATGACGTGAGTTCCCGCTGGCCTTAAATAATCATACTCTAGACAACCGCCAAAAAGGATTGACGTGAGAGCTGCAATCTAACAATATCTATATATATTTTATCGATCATTTTATCTGTGTATACATCTGAGCAGCTTTGGTCTGTCTATATGTATATCTGCCCATCCATCTTGGTCTATATATCTATTTACTATACAACGATACATCTTTGTCAGTCGGACAGTCTCTATTTAACAATCTATTTTATACCTTTCTCTATCACATCTGTTTTTCATGTCTGCCCAACAACCTTACCTTGAATGTATTCTTACACATTCTTACATATTTTCATATTTGTACATTCAAACTGTTTACATGTATAGATATATTGTTTTAATATTTACTTTAGATAACATGCTTTAGACCCCTATTGTCTTTCTTATATGTTAGGTCGGTTCATGCTTCATTTTTTTTATTTGTCCTATGTTTGTAAAACATCAATTAGCTTTATATAGCTTTATATTTCTTAACCTAGAGATTATATCCGTGTTCTTAGTTGTATGTTAAATGCGCTCTAAGCTTACATTATGTTGGCAGAGATATTAAATGTATATTATTATTATATTTAGATCTACATATCTCGTATCAATTTATTGAAAATCCAATTATTTAAAAACAAATTTATATTTAAGCAATGACCTATAGCAACTACTCCAAAGAATTACTTATAATATATTTCAAAAAAAATTCCTTAACAATAATCATAGGCTAAGGTCTACCGAAAGGATTAAACCTCAGTGCTTCTATAAACAACCATGTGATATTTATAATATAAAACACGTATAACCTGTAGTTGTAGATAGAAGGGTCGAAACCGAAAGGAACTATCTCGTATTTAAATGAAGTATCACGAATCTCAGACAGTGCCAACTTAAAGCCAGGAGTTTCTGAAACAGAGAAAATGAAAATATTATATTGGTAAAATTTCACATCAAAACGCTAAGGCTGAACAAATTTAATTTTGTGTATACAAAAACCAGCGGTTATTTTTTTTTGGTCGACTTTTTATTTGGGATAGTAGAGAAAGAAAACTATAACCTCTACGTCTCTTTCTTTCTCTCTCTCTCTCTATATATATATCTATCTTTCTGTCTATCTCTCCCTAGTTTGCTCTCTTGTCACTGGACTTGTCACTGGACTTGTCACTGGACTTGTCACTGGACTTGTCACTGGACTTGTCACTGGACTTGTCACTGGACTTGTCACTGGACTTGTCACTGGACTTGTCACTGGACTTGTCACTGGACTTGTCACTGGACTTGTCACTGGACTTGTCACTGGACTTGTCACTGGACTTGTCACTGGACTTGTCACCGGACTTGTCACCGGACTTGTCACTGGACTTGTCACTGGACCCCCCTCCTCAGACTATCCCTTAATTTAGTATACAAAAATTATCTTCTCCTAAAATTCACAGACGAGCCTCCTTCTTACGCATCCCCCCCCCCCCCCCCCTAGGGTTTATTAAGTCTGGTCTGGCAATATGAAAAACAAACCAGGAGAACCAGTCAAGTTAACATCATTTAAAACAATAATCAACAAGCAAGACTAGACTCAAACCACGAATAACTTTTGTTTTTACTAACGGATTATCGTTACTATCAGATAGATAGATAGGTGAGCATAGTTACTAATACACATGTCCTATAATCCTTGTTATTGATTAACACTCACAAACTATACTTTCTCGCTTGAAAAAAAAAACAAAAAAACAATGGTCTTGCATTGAATTTCTTCCCCCAATCCCATGCCCTACAATAAGAGAGTAAAAAAAAAGATATAACTTACGCATGGGGGTGTATTCTGGCGCCACGATGTCGACGGATGAGTTACATAACAAGCTGCCGTATTTGCCGTACGTCTCCACGATCACAAAGTACCTGGAAACATATCAGAAGAATATGCGAGACTTGGATAGGTGGGATAAGGTGGTCTATTGGCAGCGCGTTATAACTGTCATTTTGAAGGTCTCGAGTTCGAAGCCAGTTTAAATGTCAGTTGTCGTTTCTTTTGTTCTGAATTTAGTTGTGGTAAAAGTGACTGGGAGACATTGTTCTGGCCACGTAATCCCATTGTTTCCCAGAGGAACAAACTGGTGAAGTCACATGGACCAAATTAGGGATACTTTGCTTTATGCCCGACTTGCCAGCTAAATATAGAACTAGTCAGGGGGCCCACTTTCTATTGACTTCTTTGGGGACATAGACGCACTATGAGCGATGGTAAATATCCAGAGCTCTACTGTATGACATATCAGCTGTCAGAACAAATGAAGTTTTCTAGTCTATTTTCCCTTAAAGTCAGACTTATGAGTTCACTTGTCTGTTTCTTCTATATAGATGTTTTCACTACTGATAACCATTCCATCGAAATTATTTCTCTATCTTCTTTACCTGTCGCCACTCTTGATTGACTTTAAGTTGAGACTTCTGTGGTTGGTACCAATAATTTGGTCCATGGCGAACTGTCCTTCGTGAAAGGTGGTGACATTGAAATACCTGCGCAAAATAAATAAAAAAAAATATAAAAAGCTCAACAAGGTATTAAAAAAACTAACCTATAAAAACAAACTTTTTATTATACTCCCTTTCTTTGTAAACTAAGTTTACCATCATGTAATTAAATAATTGATTGATGTCGGCAAATACATATCTAATTATAACGATTCCGCATTTTTTTTTAATACCGGTTTTTGATTTCCGCGAACATTTGTACGGCTTTAACAAAAACTCGACACGAAGGTAAACATGAATTATTTTTTTTCCCTTTATTCACAAAGCTTTGATAGCAAAGTTTGATTACGTCAAATCTCAACGCATCATTTTTTTTTCTAGCTTTGGCCCACAAAAGCCATACAAAGTTGGACCGGCATTTTCAACGTGAAACCAAACCATAGATCATTTATCTATGAAGTATTTGTTAAATTTAAACAAATAAATAATTATAGTATAATTACGTTTTTTTAATTGAAAATTTGATAGATTGTATTGTTAGTCGCCATAAGTCTGCTGCCCAAGTTTCAGCTCGATTGGACGACGGGAAGTGGTCGAAAAATTGATGCAAAGTTTTACAAGCAAGCAAGAAAGCAGAGAGACAGTACAAGTTAATAGAAAGGGAGTAATAAAGGAATCAGGTAGACTTGTGTACATCAACAAAGTGTGCTTTTTTGCTCAATGCAGTGGGGTATCCAAGGAGTCTGAACTATGTGTGCTTTGTTACTTGTTTGGGTATCCAAGGAGTCTGAACTATGTGTGCTTTGTTACTTGTTTGGGTATCCAAGGAGTCTGATACAATGTGTGCTTCGTTATTGAAAAATCATTTTATCTTTTGCTAACTTTGACTTTCTATAGAAATATCGTTGTGTCAATGCTATGTTATTTTTTTCTTACTAGCTTTGACACTGTTAGGATTTAAAATATATATCGTTGTTTTTAGTAAGACACAATTTGTATAATCTCTTACCGGTGTTCATGCATTGAATAAACGAGTGACGTTTTACGATAGAAACAATGACGTAGGAGTTAGATTCGACGTGGCTTAGATTTTGCAGAAAACGTTAGACGACATTAAGTCTTGGTGGCGACGAGACGTGTGTAGACTAGGCTATTAAAACTGTTATATATTTGAATTCATCTTGTACATAAATTGTTGGAGAATTTTGGATTAAACATTTAATTATCATTTTACTACAAGCCGGCAGTTTGTTTATTGCATGTTATCAGAGAATGTGATCTTCCTGAGAGTTGTGTATATCTGATATAGAACATTTACAAAATAACGGTCACAGACACCTTCAGGAGCCGGCTGAAGACCTACCAGTATTCATCTGTACATATAAACATTTTCGTCTGATATTCGTTGTCTGTACTCTGTCTGTAACTGTCGACAGTGCATAGAACTGTCCTCAACGGGATATGCGCTATACAAGAATTCTATTATTATTTCTTGATAATAATTATACATTTTCCTTTTTTTATCTTTTTAACTACTCTACTGTAAGTTTCAATCATTTCATTTCAATCACAGCTTCATTCTTGCCCCGCCCCCGATTCACTGTAATAATGTCTATGACCCTGACTAATTATGCTAAATATCATATTTTACATGTGGCGCTGTGGACAGCGCGTTCGACTGGCATACCGACGGTCCTGGGGTTTGAATCCTGGTGAAGGCTAGGTATTTTTCCCCTGGACTCGGGGTGTTTCTGAGTCTACCCAGCCTAACTGACATTAGTTGGGGTAAAGTAAAGTCGTCTGGGCATTGTGCTGTACGTGGTGGCCACTGAAACTTGTCAACGTTGCTTCAGCGGCCCTATGGTCAACTTGCTCCGACTGGTACTTTACGTTTTTTTTACTTATCATATTATACTAGAATGTGTAAACTGTCACAATGCACTAGAATTGGGTGGAACTCAAAAGAGAACCAAATGCCCTTTCTCACTCAACGTAGTTAACTACTAATTGACTAATAGGGGCACGTGGACCGATGGGCGGAGCGTTCTGGGTTCGAATTCTGGTGAATGCTGAAAGTTACGATTTGTTTCTTGGCGTGGATGGTGCTCCTGAGTCTATCCAGCTCTGATGGGTAAATGACAGTATTTGGGGAAAAGCAAAAAGGCGACTGGGCATTGTACTGGTATGAACATGGCCACATAAAAAATGGCCCGATGGATCAAAATGGTGCGAAGTTTAATTTACTGTGTAGTTGTCATAATAACTGTAGACAGATATCTTTCGAAATTGGGTTAAGATCTCTTAATATGGTTACATAACATTAAGGCATTTAGAAAAACATAAACAATAAAATGTAAAAGGTTAAGGGGTTAAAGTTGAGTTACAGTTCAGGGATTACAATTGAGTTATAGTTCAGGGGTTAAGATGGAGTTACAGTTCAGGGGTCATAGTTAAGTTATAGTTCAGGGGTTAAAGTTGAGTTACCCAATATCATTCAAGTCTCCCTCGTCAACAACCCACTTGACCACCATCAGCTCCGGGGATTTCATTTCGTAATAGACAGTAACCGCATGTCTAGGTGTATCTGAGAATTTCAAATACAATAGGTCATTAAAATATGTTTACTGCTTTAATGCCCATAATTCATTTTAAAATGTAATAAAAATAGAGAAAATATACAAATGTAAGTAAAACAATCATGAACAATCATCTACAATCATGAACAATCGTCAACACACGTGATAAAACAATCACGGACAATCCTCTACAATCATGGAGAATCATCAACAATAATGTACAATCGTCAACACACGTGATAAAACAATCACGGACAATCATCTACAATCATGAACAATCATCTACAATCATGAACAATCGTCAACACACGAGATAAAACAATCACGGACAATCATCTGCAATCATGAACAATCGTCAACACACGTGATAAAACAATCACGGACAATCATCTACAATCACGGACAATCATCTACAGTCATGAACAATCATCAACAATAATGTACAATCGTCTTACACTCGTGATAAAACAATCACGGATAATCATCTACAATCATGGACGATCATCAACAGTCATGGACTTTCGGCAACAAACGTGTTGAAACAATCACGGACAATCATCAACAGTCATGGACAATCGTCTTACACACGCGATAAAACAATCACGGACAATTATCTACAATCACAAACAATCATCTTACATCTGTGTTTGACATGCAGGGCAATATGCGCCACGTCCATTCCTTCAGGGTTCACTCCACGGCACATCAGCAGGGACGAGACGGTCACCGCCGGAACATACAGGTTGCTGACCGCCAGAGATTCGGAGGTTAATTGGACGCTGTCGTTGTACCAACTGACCAAGGGTGTCGGTTTCCCCCCGAACTCGCACGTCAGATTTAGAGGTTCGCCCGCGTACCGTTCAATCCGACTGGGCAAATTGCTGAGCTGTTTAGGAGACTCGCGAACTTCTATAGATGTTGAGAATTTAACAGAAAACAAAATTCGTATGGTATAGACCAGGACAACCTTATACCTGAACAAACAAGAATAAGCAACCACTAAATATATATGCATAAATGAAATTATAAAAACTCATAAATATTCCCAGGTATATGGCTTAAAGTCTGACAAAAATCCATAAAGTCCCCCAAGTAGAACAAAATTCCACAGGTATATCTCACCTTTGACAATCACCTGAACTGACCGTTGGTCCATTCCGTATCTGTTTTGCACCCGACAAGTCAATGTAAAAGATCTTATTTGGAGAAACAATATCGTGGCATTATGTCATGATCATTTAGATTATATCTTTACTTATTGGGAAAGTTAGTTTTTATTGGGTGGGGTTGGTTATTAAAGTGAAACAGAAAAATGAAAACAGGGTGTGAAGTCTTTGTGGAAACGTACACGTTTCTATCTTCTCGTATTCTCATGGCATTGGTCGGAAAATAATCATAATCCAATAGCCTCGTTGGAATTGGTCTAAATACATCAATAGCACAATCGACTCTGTAGCATTGCTCTAAATAAAGACAAAGTCCAATGGTCTCTGTAGCATTGGTCGAAATATAGACGTAGTCTAATCGCTTCTGTGACACTTATGGTCTAAAAATAAACCTAGTCTAATGCCACCGTGGCATTGGTTTAAATGCAGACCTACTCCAATCGCCTCGCTGGTGTAACAACTCACGCATTGCCAAACTAAATACCGACACTCCCTGTCCCCCCTAAAAAATTTATTTTTTTCAATTACGATTCCACGTAGCGCATCTTATCTATAACCATGGCACCAGGGATTTTTAAACAAATAGGCAACAGTAAGGTTAAACTGTGTCCTTCAATTTAGGCTTTTTAAATTATTTTTTTTGCTTTTTTTTTTGGTTTTACGCTTACCCGTGGTTTGTTTTAGCATTTGGTGTCTTTAGATCTAGTATTTTCCGTAAGGGGTCCCTGGTGCCCTCTCTAAATGGTCTGTCCTCATTTGAGAGTGCCCACCTCGTGCCAGGGAGACAGAACAGTGGTTCAAGGAACTGGGATAAGTCTGACAAGGGCCAAGGTGAGTGGCAGCAACTAAAGCGACCGAATTGACCCGTGATGGAATCTCCGCAGGAAGGATCAGGCAACAGTAGTTTCGAACTGCCACTGCCTATTTCGGAAGATTTAGGCCCAACCATGATTCGCGGTGTCGTAATGTGAGGGAATTAGAAGAAACGGTTGAGCATGTGGTTTTAGACTGCCCTGCCTTGCAGGAGCATTGAGTGGGGAACGGTCAACTGTTTGCACCAAACCTTTTTGGTGACTTGGCTACACTGTGTAGCCCAAGTGTGTTTGTCCTCCGAGCCCTAAGAGATTTATCTCGGATCGTAACTCACTCCGGTGAAGTGGGGTTCAAGTCTGGTATTTTCCGCGGCATTCAACCGGCTTGGTTGTCCAACCAAACGTCTCTAGGTTGATGTGGCCCTGTGAGTATGAAAGTAACACGGACTAATATGCGTTTACTAGGGATAAAAATAAAAGATTCGTCACCACTTGGCTGTGCGCCCAATCGAACGTCTCTAGGTTGGGTTCGCGTCCACCGCGAAGCCCAAGAGAATTATGGGGTTTGCTCGTGACCATGTGGGTTTTTCATCAAAGTTTCACTAAATCGCTACACACGACATATGACAACGGTGCTTCTGGCTCGTACCTTCTAGTGACTCTGGTTGGTTCCTAAGTCTAAGCCGTAGGATCTGGCATGCTTTAGACCGGAAGATCCTCGTGTAAAGAGGGTACACCAACGGAGGTTGCGAAATTGACGGCTAAGGAGTGCTGAAGTCCGGGGTTCGAAGAGGGTAACCTCAACCTCAGTCAATTGTAGTTCAAGTCTGGTATTTTCCGCGGCAAGGTTAATTCCTAGTCGTGGCGCTTTTTTTCGCGGATAAAACCCTAAATTTCACGACGTGGCGTTAAATATTTCACTTTTTCTAGTTCTTTAATTTGGTGGATATTGCGCGATTGACTGTTTGTTGTTTTATTATTTTTTTTATATCGCTAGTTGTTGTTTTTTTTTTACTTGTTTAATATTCGCGACTTTCATATGGACAGAATGGGTCCGCGTGTCAGCTAGTATTAAATAATATCCTCAATATATATGATTACCGTGAGTTTCTTTATGAATATGTTTGTTTGTTTATAAATATGTTTGTCCTCTATAGACTCATAGGACCTTTAACGGTTCGGTACACAACTTAAATACGTAAAGTGGAAACGTCCTCCAAAAGAAATTTTTATTATATAAACAATACTGCTTAATTCGTTAATTTAATTTATGTTTTTAAATAGGCCTAAACGTATTATTAATTATGTTAAGGTTATAAATTGTAGCGCTTTTTTTGCAAAATATTCAGAGTGCTGTCCCTTTTAAAATGCTTTCAAATTATGTATTGTTTGTTCCTTCCGGGTTTTCCCTTGCCTCGAAAGCATTTATTTTTTATGGTTTCGTATTTTTTCTTTGTTTAATTTAGTTTTTTAATATTTTTTTTATATTGTTTTATTCTCTTGACAAAATACATTGTAGTTATGCGTTTTTTTCCCCCGTTATTTTGACGGGCATAACTACTAGTATAAATAATCAAAAAAAACTTACTGTTTACAGTTACTCTCAAAAAACTCCACAGAGTCAGAAGTTTGTTGCCGCGGAGCTACTCGTCGACTTCCTTTCATCAGTTCAAAACGTGGCATGGGCTCGCCCCAGGCTTGGCACGTCACGTTAACCGAGTCGTCGTAGTCCACTTCAATAGTTTTAGGCAGGCGGTCCAAGATGAAGGGCTTCACTGCACCAGCTAATTAGGGGAGAGAAAAGTGTCTTTATGTCTTGTTAATCTTAAAACACTGATCTATATAAGGAGTTACTATTAGAACCGCGTTTGATGGCAGTCTTTATGTCTTGTAAGTATTAAGCACCGATCTATATAAAAAAATACCGAACTGAGCATGCATCAAAGTATATGAGGCAAAGACGCCATATTACCACTATTTAAAACCACTGACCTTTATAAATTGTAAATTATTACTATTGAATTGACAATATACTTTATAAAATATATAAATTATTATTACATTTTAATTTATCAATAAGCTCAACATGTCTATGGTTTAAAATTCCACGATATATTTTTTTCTCTACAACCGAAAAAACGCTTTTTAATTCCTACTTCGAAGCACAATTATATAACTTTGCATTATTCAACCGTAAATCCACAACAAACCTTTTTTCGGTTGTTTTTTCCCTTAGGCCCGCACAAAGTTTACAAGTCAATTGTATTTATATTACATTAGGGATCGGCAACCTGCGGTACGTGTGCCTGACAGGGCGATTTTCAAAGGCACGCAGAAGACCGACAAAAAGGGCAATTAAGAGCGTGATCACCTTTAAGCTGTTGGCATGCTGAATCGATAAGAAATGTTAAATTGGCACACTATATTCAAAATGCTGCCAACTTCAACATTACGTCATATTTATATGCATCAGCGTGGAATAAATGGGCTACAAAGTTCACACGTCAATCATACTGTTATGTGTGGTATAAATTGTAATAATAATTACTATATTGTAATTGAAATTGTCTAGCTAGTTTATGTAGAAATATTTTATAGGGCGTTTGCAATCACGTGACAAAAAGCACGTGATTTTTTTTTACTTTGTATAGTGGTGTACAATGGCCGCTGTATTAATAAAGTCTCATAGAGGCTCGAGCTTTTTTTTAAATGATGTTTTGTGTTTTAAGTCTTATTAAGATTTAAGCCGTATTAGGCCTATTATCATAGACATAGATCATAGACGATGTGAGCCTTTTAGTGACTTGACTAGATATTCACCAACACTATCACCTGGCTTCGTAGCTGCCTTACTTAGCCATTAGCCCATTACTTAGCCTAGCCTGCGAAACATTAAAAGTGTAAGCCTATAAATTGGGCGTAAAATGTTGAAAATCGTTGGAAAAATACCATGTCAGGCTTTTTTTTTTTTCTCTCGTACTAGGAAGATGATCTACTACTATTTACCTCCTATTTTGTAGTAGGATAGCCAATATTCATATGTGAATTTGGCATGATAAAGAACAACTTCGCAATATTTGTTCCTCAAGTGGCTTCTATTTACAAATGACGTCTCTAATAAACTTAAGCTCCGCCTATAGGGCGTTTGCAATCACGTGACAAAAAGCACGTGATTTGTGTTTACTTTCTGTAATGGTGTACACGTAATAATGGCCGCTGTATTAATAAAGTTTCATATAGGCTCGAGCTTTTTTTAAATGATGTGTTGTGTTTTAAGTCTTATTAAGATTTAAGCTGTATTATGTGTGTTAAATAAAATAGGCTATTTTATTATTATCATAGACATAGATCATAGACGATGTGAGCCTATTAGTAACTTGACTAGATAGCATATTCAACAACACTATCACTTGACATCGTAGCCTAGCCTACGAAACATTAAAAGTGTAGGCCTATAAAGTGAAATTGAAAGTGTAAATAGGTCTAGCCGGCCCTAGCCTAATCACATTAATCAATTAATCTACAGTACTACTATTTACCTCCTTATTTTTTAGAAGAATAGCCAATATTCAGATGTGAATTTTGCATGATAAAGAACAACTTCATTTTCATCACGTTACATTTGTACCTCAAGTGGGTTCTTATATTTATACAAATACGTCACTAAAAACCTAAGCCACGCCCACTAAGAACGCTCTATTGCAAACGCTCTATTGAAATTTTATTTTTGTGAAGAGAATGTTTGCGTAGAAAGTTATTTATGATGACGTAATAACACGAATATTCTTTCTCGTAATCTCTTTCTACTTTCTTTTGCATTTGGAGAGCTTCAGGAAAACCCATTCTACTGCTTTCTGTACGAATATCTATATAGGCCTAAAGCACGCATCGGTGTAGTTAGAGACGTGGGTGTTGTTGATTTTTTGTGTGTGTGCTTAGCTACAAGGAAGCTTCTTATAATAAACCAGAAAAGTGGAATGTTATTTGTCTTCAAGCGTAACAGTTCAAGCATTAAAGTCTTTTTTTGAAAAGGTATCGCTTAGCTTGGCTTTAATATTTCATAGTGAACAAGATCGTAGACAGGCTACACAGAAGAGATTAGTCAACAATATCCATTACGAAATACTTACAAGGATTAGCAGGCACTAAGACGTACGTCCTCTTTGAGATCGCCCCTAGACTGTTGTTCGCGCGGCACTCCAGGTCTGCGGCCACCGAAATGTTTCTAATGATGTACTCCGTTCTCCGGGCGGCTCTGCGGGTGACGGCGTCGCCCCGATCGAACCACTGGACGGAGGGCGCAGGAATGCCCGAGGTCTCGCAGGTCAGTCTGACGTCATCGCCCTTCGACGCTTCAACAACTTCCGGCTGCTCGTCTATAAATGTTGGCGCTTCGTCTAACATGACGACAAGAAGTTATATTATACGAACATTAAAATATAGAAAGTGATGACATTTTTGGTTCTATTTTTGAACTAGGAATTGGCAAGTCTTAATGCTTATGCATGCATAAAATGTTTATGTACACCAACACTTCCGGTCCTATTCGTTTATTTACTAACAAAACATGCCTATGTGCTGCATTCCTGGTTGTACTGTGAGTAAAAGAATAATATGTATATTATATTATTTCCAAAATATGTTGTCGCAACAAACAAACAAACTATGGATTGTTAAAGTTAATAACGGATTCGTTGTAACTAATCTTGTAACCTTTGTATATTTCTAAAAGACTACACTTGAAATAAGCCGAATATAAACAAACCGAATACATCATTTAAAGAGTGTTGCCGAAAGTAAACCGGAAGCGCGAGAATATATTGAACGCTGACCTATCAAAAAGGTCATGCCTCATTAAGACTTATTAAGCTTAATTAAAGCCTCGAATCGAGCTAATGAGTATAAAGATTGAACAGATTATAAATCATAATAATTCATTATCAATATATATCGATTTAAACAAAAATAACGTAAGAAAATGCGGATTTAAGCTCATAAAAATAATCACAGTTAAAACCCTTTTCTACGGGCGCTTTGTGTTTAAATGTTAAATTCTTTTAGGACTCGACACAAATGAGGTTTGAAAATATATGTTTAATCTAGATTAAAAAAAAGTAGTTTACATCTTCAGTGCTTACATCTCATTCCAAATCAATTCACATTATCAACCTTGGCGCCACAAGCCTAAAATCCAACTCTTACTATAAAAAAAAACAACTTTATAAAGATCGGGCCAGGTGTGCCGTGTTCAATAAAACCTGTTTTATTACCTTCTTTTCTCGTGCTACTCGGCGACCATAGCGGTCACCACACTGAGAAGGGGAGGTAACTAGTCGTATCGTTCACAACCCAGTTGACATACTAAAATGATTGAATGTCTTAAGACCCATTTTGTCATCACATAAGCATAGTAGTAACCGTCTATTACAGTGCCCAGATAAACATAAGGATAGAAAAACACTTTTCGAATATTATGCAAGAATAAGTGCATATAAGTTTTGTTTCTGCCTTAGTGGCATCCGGGTATGGAAATGGGTTAATTGAACTAACCAGAAAAAAACAATAACTTGATCTTATTTTATTAAAACTAACCAAAATGCAAAACTAGACTCAAACCACGGGTAAGCGTAGGACGTATTAATCGTCTGTATAGAAGGAGCGTCTCTAACCATATAAAATAATACAAACTAAAATGGTTTGATATGCGCTGGCTGAGCAGTAACCGCGAGGGGGGTTGACAATACTCACATGGCGCTGGCCTGATTCGGACAAGGACTTTCGCTTGAATCATGCCAGCAAAGTTTTCGGCCTCACAGATGACCCCTGTCGTCCTTGAGATGGACTGGATGGTCAGCTCGTCCCTGCCCTCGACGGGTGCACCTATGACTGTTCCGTCCCTCCGCCACTTTATCATCGGAGTGGGCACGCCCTCGGCGGCACACTCGAGTTTCAGATCATCACCCTCGTAGACATACATGTTTGGGGGCGGAGATCGCAAAAAG
The DNA here is from genome assembly GCA_949126835.1 of Anisus vortex. Taxonomy (NCBI): domain Eukaryota; kingdom Metazoa; phylum Mollusca; class Gastropoda; family Planorbidae; genus Anisus; species Anisus vortex. The sequence goes on from OX421493.1 coordinate 43,960,507, forward strand.
ACTGGTCCTTGGTAAGGTTGAGCTAATAGGGTCAAAAGATAAAAGTTTAAAGTTTACTTCTATATAAATATCATTAAACATTCACTTACTTACTTACTTACTGCCTGTAACGCCGTTTTCGAATACCGCAGCAACAAAGTCTTTCCATCTTTGTCTGTCACGAGCGACAATTCCGATTGTACCCCAGGACCCCAGGAGAGACTAATAAATTCCTTTAATTCCTTCTCTACTGTTCCGGTCGCCTTATCTATCTGATCCCCACTGGCGTCCATTGCAGTTCTGTCCTGCAGATGTTCTCATTCTCCATTGTCAGCACATGGCTAATCCATCACCAACGCTTTTTTCATTATGATTGTGTCCATGTCTTTTTTCATTATGATTGTGTCCATGTCTACGTTGTTGCACTGGGACGTCATTCCTTCGTTAGATTCTTTCTTGGCAAGAATATTTAGAAAATACTCCTGGCGTTTTTCGAATGGATAGTGTAGAGCTTCACATGGTCCTGTTGTGTTCTTCATATTTTGACCTGGTTTCCTAAAAAAACTGTACGTTTATTGGACCTTTTCACTTATCTGGTTTTTTCCTGCAATCGGACATACGTCCCGAAGAACCAGTTGCTTTTTACCCGGTTCTAAAGGGCGTCTCTGAGTCTAACTCTTCTCTGTCTGGTACTGGAATTAGTTAATAGACAAATAAAGGCAGCTGGGCATTGTGCTGGCCATACAATTCTCTCGTATGGGTCCAAGGAGACTCGTTAACGGTGCCTCATGGACCAACAAAGGGATGCCTTATTTGCCTTACTAGTTTGATAGATTGTAGTTTTCAACTTAATGTCAAAATCATCAGTTTAATAGCGTGCATGTTGCTATTATTGGATTATCAAAAAATAAAATTGTGTGTGTGTATTATTATATTCTTTTGATTTGCATCATGAGCTCGTACTCGCAAACAAGTCTGAAGTCTTCCATAATAACTATCATTGTGTGAAACAATAATCAGTATGAGCTGGGCCACTAGAGATGGGGTATGGGGCATGGCGGACGAGCGGCAGCGCGTTCGGCGGGCGTACCGAAGGTACTGGGTTCGAATTCTGGTGAAGACTAGGATTCTTTCCCGGGACTGGAGGGAAGGTTCCTGGGTCTACCCAGCACTGATGGGTACCTGACATAAATTAAAGGCGGGTGGGCATTGTGCTGGCAACACATCCTCTAGAATACCGTGACCACTGAAACGGGTGAAAGCTGCTCCACCGACCCTATGATCAATTTGGTCCGACGGGTATTTTACTTACTTTAGTTTACGCCATTAGAGCAAGTCGCATGGTAAATGGCGTTAGTAAGACAGGGGTAGCATTTTTGATGCAAACTTTTGACTTATTATTGTTAGATACATTATGAAACACACGTCATCTCGCCAGACTACGCAGGCCGCATAATCAGGTCCGTTGCTGTAAAGAAAAAAAAATGTAAGTACCCTTCGGACAAAATTGATCATAGGGCCGGTGAAGCAGCGTTCACCAGTTTCTGTGGCGACGGCATACTAGGTGATTGTGGTGCCAGCAAAATGCACGGCAGCCCAACTAAGGTTCGGTACCCATAATAGCTGGGTAGACTCAGGGACGCCCTCCAGACCCATGAAAAAAACTAGCATTCACCAGGATTCGAACCCGGGACCTTCGGTACGCCAGTCGAACGCGCTGCCGCTCGGCCACCGTGGCCCTGTTGTAGAGAGGTCTCCCCCCCCCCCCACACACACACCTCGATGGTATACCATACGCCCCCACACACCTCGATGGTTTACCATACGCCCCCACACACCTCGATGGTATACCATACGCCCCCTGCAACCATTGCTATGGGGGAAGGGTTAAAATACTCACGCGTGGAATATCTTTCTGCGACTTCAACGTTCGCCTCTATCTCGCCCGGCAAATTGGTGGCCACGCAGGTAAGCATCATGGGCAGCATCGGCGACGACACCGAATGGAAACTGAGCTCGTTCGTCCCCAAGGCCGGCTCGCCGATGGCCTTCCCGTCTTTCAACCACTGTATCCTTGGAACGGGCACTCCCTCGGCGGAGCAGGTAAGTTTCAGGCTATCGCCGGCATTGACATGCATATTCTCCGGTGGCCGCACTACAAAACGTGGTGCTTGCATGACTGGGTCTAAGATAGAAATACAGAGAGAGGGGAAGTAGGAAAAGGGAGAAAATGATAAATATAGCATAGATCTAGTGATTTAGAAGTTTAGAGTTATCTTTTCGTTCTTTAGAAATATTTTTAAAATTCAATTCTTTATTATAACGATTAATATAACATCATTATTAAATTAAAAATGGTGCCAAAAAACGAGATACATATCACTGCAAGATTGAGACCTGCAATTGTTTTTTAAATAACAAACTTGTTAACGTTGTTTCACATGCTTCTATGGAGCAAATTGGTCTGAAAGGTGGGCTAACCTGTTACGCCCATGGATCAATACTTAAGATGTTGAAGATGAGAATACTCACGCGTCGCACGAACGCTCACGTTCGCCTGTATACGGCCCTCGGAATTTCTGGCCAGGCATGTGAGAAGCATCGGCCCCGACACTGACTGGATGCTGAGCTCGTTCCTCCCCAACGCAGGGTCGCCGATGTACCTCCCATCTCTCAGCCAAGTTATTTGTGGCACGGGTTCTCCCTCGGCAGCGCAGGTAACCTTCAGGCTTTCGCCGACTGCGACGTTCAGATCATCCGGCAGACGCTCTACAAATCTTGGGGCCTTTAGAGTTTGTGCTAAGATTGAAATGCAAATAGAGAGATAGAAAAGAAAAAGGGAAATAATGACAGTTTACGCCAAGCTGATAGAGGGTTCACTAAATAAATATTTCCCTTAGAAGTTACAATATTTCCAAGTGGGCAACCCCAAACTGACAACAACCCAGGACAGAGAAACCACTCGCACTGTATAAACCTGGCCCCCCACCAACTCCAAATCGTGTGTCACTTCTGACATATTAGAGTTGGTAAAGCAATACATTGAATTAAGATTGCGCGCCAAAAATAGTAGCAAACTAGCTTTTGCTTGTTATCTGACGCTCAAGTCCTGCATAGCCATTTATTGTGTGAAATTATTACGCTCCTGGGGGGTGTCCTCCGTCCCTGAGTCTATTCCGCTCAGTGGCTACCTGCCAGTAGTATTCGGGTTGTCGTTGTGCTGGTCAACCATCCCCATGGATGCCACCGTGACCACGGCAACTTGTAATAACGCCGCTTTACTTGCCTTACGGATCAACTGAAAGGTTTCACTCACATTCTACGCCCACAAAAACAATACTAACAGAGGGATGGGTTGAAAATACTTACAAGTCACTCGAACGCTCACGTCTGCCTGTATCTGGCCCAGAGAATTTCTGGCCTCGCACGTGAGCAGCATCGACGCCGACACTGACTTGATGCTGAGGTAGTTCCTCCCCCAGCCAAGATTGCCTATGTCCATCCCATCTCTCAGCCACTTGACGTACGGGATGGGAACTCCCTCAGCTACGCAGGACAGCCCCAGATCGTCGCCGGCTTCGAGGGAAAGACTATCCGGTAGAGGATCTACAAAGCTTGGCGCTTTCAGAGTTTGAGCTAAGATTGAAATGCAAACAGAGAAAAAAAAGGAGGAAATTGCGATAAATATAACATAGCGCTTTAAAAGTTTAGAGTTATCTCTTCATTCTTAGAAATCTTTTATTAACTGAAAACCTTTATTTAAAAACAATATAACGTTGCGCTTTAGGAGTTTATAGAGGTTGTTTTTTTCATTATTCAAAAGTCTTTTATTAAATTACAAAGAGCTACACATTTACTCTTACATATAATGTTCTTCAGACAGCATTTTAAATGAGAAAATGATCTTTAAGCTTAAGAAATGGAAATTTATATAAAATCAAAGACTCTAATGAGATTGACCGCTGCTTTTAATATTTCTGCTATTTGATGTCTCGAATGACTTCTTTTCAGAATTCCCGATTCACTTTGTAAGTTGTGTACTGTACACTTCCGTTTTCTTCTAAACACTATGATTTTCTCAATGAAAAATTAAAATTAAAATCGAAAGTAGTATACAGCGGAAACCTTTAATGCAAACGTAGGAGCGTAGAAGTAATTTAATACACCCTTGGCGATTGCGCACGGAAAAAGAAAGGTTTAGCCATAACCATAGAGCAAGCGGTCCATCTTATTATAGTCTTTGACAAAATCTAGAATATTTTTTGGTTATTTCATAGTTGGAAGAAAGATTTGGTTATTTATAAGTAAAAACAATGAAAGAAGCGGGAAACACAAGATAGGTTGTTTAAAGCTAAATACTGACAGCGTGCAGACGAGTGGATGCCCAAAGTAAACAATAGACAACACTAAATATCACTTAAACCAAATATTTCTGCTATTTGATAAGTCAAATGACTTTTTTTTGTGGAATTCCTGATTTCCTTTTGTAATCTGTTCTTTTTTAAACGCTATGATTTTCTCAATGAAAACTTAAAATTAAAAATCTAAAATTGTATATAGCGGAAACCTTAAGCAGACGTAGGAGCGTTGAAGTATTTTAAAACAGAGTTGTTGGAACTCGCACGGACAAAAGAACGTATACGCTCCAAAAATAGAGCAATATCTTAATATAGCCTTTGCTTAAACAGATAACTTACATAAAAGATACTATGATCTGAGATCAAATTATTTATACAACTCATTATAAGAAAACTCATTATGAAAACATTTTTGTAAAGGCCAATTAAAGAGTTGTTTTTCAAAATGCCAAGATTTTAAAATAGCCTCTTAGTGGCTTTTTGTAAGGGAACAAACACATTTAAGTGATAAATTGAACTTATGACTTGAAAATTTTGTTAAATTCGCTTTTTGTTATTATGTTTGTTAATATTTCGCAATAACATATTTTGTTAGCATCGAGCTACTGAAGATAATGTTCACTCTCACAAATAACTGTTAGCTCAATTGTCATAAAAAGCTCTTTACTCTTCACAAAGCAGACGTTGTAATGAAGGTTAATATGAACAAATCACAAAGGGGGGGGGGGGGTGTAAAATAACTCGTTCACAATACAGCGTGGATACAACCAACTGACCGCCTCCCATACAGACCACTATGATCACAATGTATGGTAAATCTCTAAAAGGACAATCACGTGGCACAATAACATCAGATACAGATATAAAAACAGACACACAAAAAATTACTACTATAACAAACTTGTAGAGGTCATTGGTACATCTAATGGTGGCAGAGAAAATTGAACAGGTTCACTGCAAACTCCCCTGTCCTGTGTGCTGAAAGGTACCACCTGGATTTGGTATTTCTGGTCGGGCTTGAGGTCTTTCAGCAGCAGTTCATTTTCTCCAACAATTGCAATCTGCTTGAATGGCCTAACGAGAAATAAAAGTACCCATGTATTCAGAGGATCACCCTATCTTATAATAGGTACCATTATATGTTCAAGCTGTCATGGTGTGATCACCTAATTAGCCTGACATTAATTAGTTTTAATTATATATAACTTTTCATATTTTCACCATTTTATTTTTTTTTAAATACGACTTTAGGTAGGTCAAGCGAATGGGCTTTCGTTCGTGAGGTATGGGGAGGCACTTCAAAGACTTGTGTTGTGTTTGTTTAGCAAACCATCTTGATAGAGCTTTCTCGCAGTCGGTGCTACTCTATGTACAGCCGTGTGATAAGTGATAGATTAGTGATAAGCGGAGCTTGCTTTCCAGGAGATTAAATGTACCCGTCGGACCGAATTGATCCATAGGTCCGATGAGGCAGCGTTCACCAGTTTCTGTGGCCACGGCATACTGGGTGATTGTGTGGCCAGCACTATGCACAGCCGCCTTTACTTTACCCCAACTACGGTCAGGTACCCATCAGAGCTGGGTAGACTCAGGGACACCCTCCAGACTCGGGAAAAAATCCTAGCCTACACCAGGATTCGAGCCCGGGACCTTCGGCTCGCCAGTCGAACGTGCTGCCGCTCGGCTACCGTGCCCCCAGGAGATTAAATAGAAATATAAAAAGGCTAGTCGAAAATGTACACGACTCCTTTAATCTGACCCGATCACCATGTCGACCAACTGTAACGTATCTCGGTTATTTCAGGCGAAAGTTTGGTTTACTATCTAGATGACAAACTGGGCAAACCAAGTTTCCGACGTCGTAATGGGCCCCGCACCGTGCTATGGACGTTTAAAACTGGTCTTAACGACTGATTGACACATTATTTCAGAATTCACACCATCTATATATTAATGATGGTTACCAAACGCAAGTCATTTTACATAGGTTTCACCTAGTCTTCACTTATACTTCACTTCGTTTCACTTAGGCTGCACTTTAGACTCTTACTTACATCAAAGACTATAATAAGATGGACCGCTTGCTTTAATAGTTCTGCTTTCATGACTCGAATGACTTCTTTTCGGAATTCCCGATGTCACTGTTTAATAATCTAAACGACTTCTCTATTTGATAACCCTTACGACTTCAATGTTTGATAATTTACATGGCTTTACTGTTTGATAACTTGCAAGAGTCCACTGATGGATAACTTACAAGACTTCACGGATGGATAACTTACAAGACTTCACTGATGGATAACTTACAAGACTTCAATGATGGATAACTTACAAGACTTCACTGATGGATAACTTACAAGACTTCACTGGTGGATAACTTACAAGACTTCAAATGCTCCGACTAGTCTTTGAACGTGGACAATGTGACCCTTTGGTCGATCTGCGCCGGGCTTAGTCTGCCACGTGACACCCACGCTCCTGTCCGAGTTGACCGACACCGACACGTGTGCTGGCGCAGGCATTCCTGTGGGGAGAAGTTGGGGGCGGGAAATACTGGGATATTAGCTGCCGGGACAATTTGGTGGAGTTTATAGTGGCGTACCGACTTCAGGTTTTGCTTCAAATATAAGAGTATCAGTAGGTACATCACACTAAAGTTTAATAGGAAAAAAATGTGGCAATGTATTTTTTAGCATGAATGTGTGAATGTGCAAAAAACTATTAAGACCGAATGTCAATAATTCACAAATATTTCAGACTCAATGTCAATTATAATAAATGTCAATACGTCACAAAATATTTCAGAGTAAATGTCAATACGTCACAAATGTTTCAGAATAAATGTCAATGCGTCACAAATATTTTAGAATAAATGTCAATTCGTCACTAAATATTTCAGAATAAATGTCAATACGTCACAAATATATCAGAGTTAATGTCAATTCGTCACAAATATTTCGGAGTAAATGTCAATTCGTCACAAATATTTCGGAGTAAATGTCAATTCGTCACAAATATTTCGGAGTAAATGTCAAGCCGCGTCATCAATATCACCAATATGGGGGACCAAATAAATGACGTTACGTCAAATATATTTAACACCCTTCGTCTCACTGACCAATGGCCGGGGTGATTGCGTGGGTGACCGTCTGTCTTGGCCGTCCGCTAACTCTAGCCTTGGCCATGAAGTAGTAGCTGGAGTTGGGCTTCAGTCCGATGACGATGCCGTAACGTTTCTGAAAAGAAAGTGAAAGCCAAATAAAAAGAACTCTGTAAGCACCATTGTGCTAATACATATGCAAATGTCTGTTTGGCGGCGCCGTGTCCAGGATTTCAAGGGTAGGGGAGCAAATAGTGCAATGCAGGGTTTAGGGGGAAGGGCAACAAGTCTAAGGTGCGTCGGGGTTGGAGCTATAGGGCACGCTTGGGGTGAGGCAATCGCAGGCAAATTATTAAACTTTTTCACAATTCCATCTTCAACTAATTAAAAACGTAGTCGTTTATTTAATAATCAATTTAATAATAATCATTTAATAATAATTAATTAATAACATTTGTAACTTAATCATACAAATTAGATTTATTAAATATTGTTATAAATAAAAGTTTGAAGTGCTTGTTTTCTAAATACAATTATATTAGGCAAAGTCAGTAGGCCCAGGGCGGTCGTATAACGTGCCGCTCCCCCCCCCCTCCCTATTCCTGTTGACCCGATTATAACGTCAATCTTAAAAATTCCTGGAAAGCATTCAACTATCTAGTTTAATGGAACTGCAATCAAAGATTTAATTTTAGTCCTTTACCTTTTTCTTATTGCAGTAATCATATTCATGATACACATATAAGCTATTGCTAATTGCTTTAATTTTTCTAAAACCACAATTATATAAAATGAAAATCTACAAGCGCGATGATCAAAATAAAGAATTGAATACAAAACAACTCTAGAAACCATTTACTTTGGGAATTCATTTCCTTTTGGCAGTCAAATCGGTGAGATCTTCAAGCGTGCCCTTTAGGCCATGGAGGTATTTTTGGTCGCAGCTGAAGTCGCGCTTCCGCACACTCCAAACGGTGGTCTGCCATAACAGCAGCATTATCGATTGCGAGGCTACAGCTGTCACCAATTTAAGTCCCGTCTCAAAACATTAGTTTAGTTCAGGCCTTAGGCTTGACAACCTATACTACAGGCTGAAAACATTATACATCGACACATTCACCGCTCACCTCCTCGTCAAAAGCGTCCACTTTTTTCCATTTTACGGCGCTGTCATCCGAGTACAGGACACGCAGCATCTCCACCAAAGCATCGCCCACTGTGCCCAATGTGACAAGTACGGTGTCCGGTGCCAGGACTATAGCGTTCAGGCTAATTTCTGGAGCTGATAGAGAGAAAGCATAGTGAGAACCGAACTGGAGCTTTTACAGCTTACTTAGTGACATATAGTCCATTCGTACCTATGGTGTATTGTAAGAGTACTGGGGTGTGGTTGTAATTTAGTTTGAAGTTCACCAATATACTGGCTTGGGGAATTTTAAAGCCTGGTTATATAAGGGCTGCTGAATGTAAATCTGTATCTAGTTATCTAGCTGGCAAATGGGAAAAAATCTGTCCAATTATCTAGGACTAAGGACTAAAACAAATTGGACATTTTTCAATCTGTCCTAGACACACTAGCTCGTAAAAAAAACTATGTTGTGGGCTTAGCGAGAGAGACATACCATAACATAAGATTTTTTACTTGCTAGTATTCATAAGTGGAATAATAATTCCAAAACTAAAAAAAAAAATGACATTTTGCAGACACAATGTGATTTTTCCCTTTTTTCTATGCAAAAAGAAGTAAAAGATATCGTTAATACAATGTTTTTTTGCGGTTCCTTATGTGGGTTTAAAAAATAGTACATGTGCAACATGAGTCTCTAGTTATGATTGACAGACAAAACCTCTTGCCCTCAAACATACTGAACCCCACGACAGACCGACACGCCCCCTACCTTCCACCAACAACACCAAAACCCAAAACCCTGCCGCTGTCTTTTTTCAGCCAAGGGCAATGACTACTCACTGAATCCATCGTGCCGATACTGCAGCGCTTTACTCCTCTGGCCTGTCACAGGCCTGGGCCCTCTGGTGACGGCCGCGACCTCAATCTTGTACTTCGTCTTAATGGGGAGATCCTCCAGCACTGCCTCCCAGACGCCATCCTCGTTGGGTGCCAACACCTGCACCTCCCCGGCTTGAGGTTTATTTTTGTTCAAGCCCTTGAGAGATGAGCAAAAAGTAAAGAAAAAAATTATCTTTTCCATTCTGTTCAAACCTAGTCTGTCTATGGGGCAAGTGCTGCATAGTCTAGAAGTTTATAAACCTAGTCTGTCTATGGGGCAAGTGCTGCATAGTCTAGAAGTTTATAAACCTAGTCTGTCTATGGGGCAAGTGCTGCATAGTCTAGAAGTTTATAAACCTAGTCTGTCTATGGGGCAAGTGCTGCAATGTCTAGAAGTTTATAAACCTAGTCTGTCTATGGTGCAAGTGCTGCAATGTCTAGAAGTTTATAAACCTAGTCTGTCTATGGGGCAAGTGCTGCATAGTCTAGAAGTTTATAAACCTAGTCTGTCTATGGGGCAAGTGCTGCAATGTCTAGAAGTTTATAAACCTAGTCTGTCTATGGGGCAAATGCTACATAGTCTAGAAGTTTATAAACCTAGTCTGTCTATGGGGCAAGTGCTGCATAGTCTAGAAGTTTATAAACCTAGTCTGTCTATGGGGCATGTGCTGCATAGTCTAGAAGTTTATAAACCTAGTCTGTCTATGGGGCAAGTGCTACATAGTCTAGAAGTTTATAAACCTAGTCTGTCTATGGGGCAAGTGCTGCATAGTCTAGAAGTTTATAAACCTAGTCTGTCTATGGGGCAAGTGCTGCATAGTCTAGAAGTTTATAAACCTAGTCTGTCTATGGGGCATGTGCTGCATAGTCTAGAAGTTTATAAACCTAGTCTGTCTATGGGGCAAGTGCTGCATAGTCTAGAAGTTTATAAACCTAGTCTGTCTATTGGGCAAGTGCTGCATAGTCTAGAAGTTTATAAACCTAGTCTGTCTATGGGGCAAGTGCTGCATAGTCTAGAAGTTTATAAACCTAGTCTGTCTATGGGGCAAGTGCTGCATAGTCTAGAAGTTTATAAACCTAGTCTGTCTATGGGGCAAGTGCTGCATAGTCTAGAAGTTTATAAACCTAGTCTGTCTATGGGGCAAGTGCTGCATAGTCTAGAAGTTTATAAACCTAGTCTGTCTATGGGGCAAGTGCTGCATAGTCTAGAAGTTTATAAACCTAGTCTGTCTATGGGGCAAGTGCTGCATAGTCTAGAAGTTTATAAACCTAGTCTGTCTATGGGGCAAGTGCTGCAATGTCTAGAAGTTTATAAACCTAGTCTGTCTATGGGGCAAGTGCTGCAATGTCTAGAAGTTTATAAACCTAGTCTGTCTATGGGGCAAGTGCTACATAGTCTAGAAGTTTATAAACCTAGTCTGTCTATGGGGCAAGTGCTGCAATGTCTAGAAGTTTATAAACCTAGTCTGTCTATGGGGCAAGTGCTGCAATGTCTAGAAGTTTATAAACCTAGTCTGTCTATGGGGCAAGTGCTGCATAGTCTAGAAGTTTATAAACCTAGTCTGTCTATGGGGCAAGTGCTGCATAGTCTAGAAGTTTATAAACCTAGTCTGTCTATGGGGCAAGTGCTGCATAGTCTAGAAGTTTATAAACCTAGTCTGTCTATGGGACAAGTGCTGAGTAGTCTAGAAGTTTATAAACCTAGTCTGTCTATGGGGCAAGTGCTGCATAGTCTAGAAGTTTATAAACCTAGTCTGTCTATGGGGCAAGTGCTGCATAGTCTAGAAGTTTATAAACCTAGTCTGTCTATGGGGCAAGTGCTGCATAGTCTAGAAGTTTATAAACCTAGTCTGTCTATGGGGCAAGTGCTGCAATGTCTAGAAGTTTATAAACCTAGTCTGTCTATGGGGCAAGTGATGCATAGTCTAGAAGTTTATAAACCTAGTCTGTTTATGGGGCAAGTGCTACATAGTCCGGAAGTCTATGTGTGTGGTCACTGTATGCAAGGGGATTATACCCCATGGGTAAAGCCACAGGAGAAGGGGACGGATTGAGAGGAAATGGTCTGGGGAGTGGGGAGCATTTGTCCTCCCTCCCCCCCCCCCCCCCCCCCCCCAAAAAAAATAAAATTTAACAGTTGCTTTTTTAAAAACAATTAAGTACCGTATTTGCAAAGTTGTTGACAAATGCTGGTCACGGGAAAGTTCAGCCCCACCACCGAAAACCCAAATCCTGGCTTCGCTCCTTCCAAGCCGTACAGATAGAGAGGAATATTTAGAACTGTCATTGACCATTTTGTTTTAAACCGTTAAATGATTCCACATTCTCAAACAACGGATGAGCGTAGGACGCAATAATCTTCTTTATTTAAGGAGCGTCTGTAATGTATAAGATAAGATAGTTTTTTAAATTACATTCTCAGTTAAACAGTTGATAAGAGGTAAATTATCGAGTCTCATGAAGATCGCGGTTCAAGTCTTGTCTTGCAATTTGATAACGGTTGTAAATGATACTAGTTTGTTTTTGCCCCTGGCTTGTTCGGTTAACCCATGAACACTCAGGGAAGGTGTGGAATTTAAAAATAATTTATCTTTGCCAGTGATTGATTCAAAGTAATTTTATATTGCTTACTTTATCTGTATATTTTTTTAGATTATATTTTGTGGGTTAGAATTGTATTTTGCTTATGTAATCTACAGTTAAAATGCATTAAATTAACTAAAGGCTGTACACTTGACAAGAGGATTATTAGAAAATGATGCGCTCCTGTAGTCACCTTTTGAAGCTAAGCTAATGTGACCTTATGTATTAAAGTACCCCTTATTAGACCATGTAGTTTCCTATGTGTGTTTAGAAGGAAGGTGTTTCTTTGGCTACGTCATATAATGAGATTGTGTGACCAGCACAATTCCCAGTCGCATTTACTTTCACCAACAAATTTCAAGTACAAGAGCTGGGTAGGCTCCCTTTATTCTCGGGAACAAATCCTAGTCTTCAATAGGATTCAAACCCAGAACCTTAAGTACGCCTACCGAATACGCTGTCAACTCGGCCACCTTGCCATATAAAGGACAATATTATGCCTAAGATAAATCGTGGCAGAACCAAAGACTAGAATAAGATGGACCGCTTGCTTTAATATTTCTGCTATTTGATGACTGGAATGACTTCTTTTCGGAATTCCCGATTTCCTTTTGTACTGGACATTTCCGTTTTATTTAATCGCTATGATTTTCTCAATAAAAAACTAAATATTAAAATCGAAAGCTGTTTACAGCAGAAACATTTAGGCAAATGTAGGAGCCTAGAATTCATTTATAACAGCTTTATTGGATGCGCACGGAAAAAGAACATATAAGCTCTAAAAAAATAACAAGCGGTCCATCTTATTATAGTCTTTGGCAGAACTTAGTTAATGTCCCATGCAGACTGCCCTCTAAGATCAGTGGAAAGTAAAGCGGAAATTACTTTCAGACAAAACTAGCGACCATACCTCGTAAAACACTAGGAAGTCATAGGTGTCACCGCCGTGGAGTGGCCTGGGAGGCTGCCACGTGACAATGATGGACGAATCGGCACCGGGCACGGCTGCTACTTTCGTCGGGGCGCCTGGCAAGGGGTCCCCTGTAAATCAAAAAAAAGAAATCAGCCAAGCGTGTAAATCATGTATAGAAATCAATCAATAAGTTAGTATTCCATAATTTGATATATGGCATTCCAAGAATCTACGACGGAAGATTAATTTTATAATTTTATTTTGTAAGAAGCCGTGCAAAGTTGGCGTCATGCACCTAAAGGGAAGGGGTGGGATGGGAGAAGGGGGAGAGTCAAACATTTTGACGATTTTTTACTATGGAAGGAGGGAAGTTGGGGGGGGGGGGATTTTCATAAAACGTCCACTTAAACAATTCAATAATTAACTACAGTAAATTATATTGTTTACTGTAATACTTGTACGACAATGGCAACAACAAAAAAAGTGATTTTAGACATGCTAATTTTGAAATTTATAAACATATGCCGGTCCGTGGTCCAAGTCTAGTCTTTCATCTTTATTACTGTTTTAAATGATGTTTTTTTTTTTCGGTTTGGGGGGGGGGGAAGAAGAAGTCTTTTGTCACGTAACAAAGGATTGAGATTTAATTTTTTTTTTGTGTGTGGCGATTTGTAACACTAGGAGAATTTGGACGAAAACAAAAAGATTGGGGGGAGGTGAAGAAAACAGCCAATGTTACATCGACGTCATTTATGGGCGACGCAAGAATCCAATGTAAAAAAATATACTGCTTACCGATATGGAAGACGTTTAAAAAAAATAGAGGGGAGGGGGGATTTTCTAAGTTGGATAAAAGTTTACGAGTATATCTGTGACATGTTTGAGTAAAAAATCTTCGGTCTTTTTTTCTTGTGTTCTAAAGTAAGAAGACTTAATTAAACAACTCTATAAAGTACACAATAAATACAAGAATTTCTCATATGTTGTTTTTTTTTTATTATTTTTTTTTAAATTCGTAATGTCACATACACAAAAAAAAAATTTTATGTAGTTCATACTCGCTAGTTCAATATTTTCCCCCAACCACCCCTTCTTTCGTCCAGTTCTAGAATTTAAACAATAAATTCAGTCAAGGTCACGTAGGGCCTACTTTGATTACGCTAACCATTACCATAACCCCAGCTTGCATCAATTACACGTGAACCCAGTTAAATTGTCTGAGTTTTCACCACCAGAAATATTAACTCTAGTCAAATTTCCGAAGTCCAGACACCGGCAAGCATTGTATTATCTCTTCGTGGGTAACCCTATAGTTAATTCCCTTGAAATGTGAATATTTAAATGAGTTGTCGTTCTTATTTTAATTTGTTCAACAAATTAATTTTGAATCTCGCATTTCAGCACATAATGTAAAAATTCTGATAAATCTGCAGAAATAGCAGACAAAACTGTTCTTTTCTAACTCTATTTTTTTTTCTTTTAAAGCACTATTTCTGTCAAGTTAATCGTTTATTGGTAAAATATTGTTGTAACTTCAATTCGTTTGGTTCTGACATCGGATGTCTACCATGAACATTTCTAAACCCATGGACTTCAAAAGATTGGCGAAGTGTGTAGACCGCCAATACGTTTACGTTATGAGCAGACCGGCGGGCTAACCGCATGGGGGACAGTCTCAATCGCGCGCACGACCGAGGCCTCGTCGCACTGCGGAGAGGCTCTGAGCCTCGGTTGGGAGGAAGTAATGAGCGCAACAGTGCATCTCAAACCCGCTCTGGTGCCTGGATGTCGTCTGCTTAACGATTGTATCAAGGGAAGCGGTCACGTGTTCACCAAAGAACTAAAAAGAAAATGGCACCGGTAACAATGTATACAACATTAGAAACTACATGAAACTAAACGCCGTGTAGTTGTTTTTTGTGTGAACGTTTCTTCAATAAGATTGTGAACTAATCTTTTATGGCTCTAAATATGTGTTCATCGTTAAGGTGTAAAACTTGGCAGAATGGAAACATGTTGCTGTTGTTTTTTTTTTTTTGTCTCAGACTATTTCGGCGTCCCACCTGACAGGTGCAATGGTACCACTATGTGGTATGTGAACCATATGTTGAAAAAGCATTGTGCTGGGTGGTAGTTGGGGGGGGGGGGGAATCATTTGATACACAGAGCCATATCAGCTGTCTGAACCCGAAAGAAGAAGAAGAAGAAGAACCCGAAAGGTCACGAGTCATAATATTCGTTTTGTTTCTAATTTTTTCTTAGCCGACCCCATCAACTTATAGCCTACAAAACATTACTTGCAAACAAGAGATGTATTAATTTTATCTTCATTATATTTTGGAAAGACTTGTATAGCTACTCCGGCAATTTTTTTTCATTGTTTTCATTTAAAATAATTTGTAAACATGAAATATATATTATTTTAATTTCTAAACGAGCAAAACATCTTATATATTACATACGCTCCTTCTATAAAGAAGATTATTGCATCATATGCTGATCCGTGGTCCGAGTCTAGTCTTTTATGTTTATTAATGTTTTAAATGATGTTAACTTACTGGTTTATCTGGTTTCTCCAGATAACCCATTCCATGCCCGAATGCCACTCGGGAAGAAAGAGTAATTATATGTATTTTTTCTCGCATAAGGGATAAAGAAAGTGTTTTTGTCTTTTTGTTTATCTGAGCATTGTAACAGGTTGTTCTTGTGTTGTATTTCTAAATTAGAGTTTAATGCCTTTTGTATTATTACTACTAGAATTTTTGCCATTCCGTCCGCTTGTGTTGAAACCTCTCGCTGATAAAGTATCAAAGTAATCATAATTGAAACTAAATGCCAAAAGTGTTAATAATAATTGTACAATCGTTACTGTTATCCAATCTACTAATTTCATTTTTTTTATTATGTTTATTTTATTAACAGGTAAAATAAGAATGGCTGTCAATTAAGGGTAGGGACGGCAGTGAAATTGATCTAAATGCCAGAAAATTCAATATTTAAGTTTTTGCCTAAGTTGTATACTTTAACTATTCCTGGATCTAAAACATATAGTTCGGAAATTTTAGTAACATTATTTAAATGTAAAAATTGCATTTGTAAAAGGTATACATCAGAATTTGTATTTTATTTTTGTAAACATATTTACACTATAGTAATATAGAAAATGAATTTAATTATATATTAATATACATCAAATTAAAGGTTAACATCTTGTCTTTGTGGGGGAAAAATCTTACAGCAAACCATTAAGAAATAGAATGGAAAATTGCATTTTTCAATTTTACTTTCAAATTATTTTTTCCCCAAAATTGTCAGTTTTTCCGGTTTTTCTCAAAATACTACTTTTTCTTCTTTTTTTTGTATTAACTTCCTTATTTATGAACCAATCTTTATGAAATTTTTTACATACATTTGTTACATGTTAATAATTATAGTTACAGGATGAATTTTTGATACGAGTTATAGTTTTCCTTTAATTAAATTTTAATTGTAAAAAATTGCAATTAAATTAATTTGTTTCATATGTCCTACTAAAAAATTCATATAAATTTTATTTATCAATTCAACCAAATTTCATCCACAAAGTTTATAAAGATATAGCTTATAAATAATTCCGCCAAATTGCAATACATTATCTTGATAAATAATCAAGTTGATACATTTTTTATTGCATGGAAAATCGTTAATTAAAAAATCCAAAATGGCCGCCATTCCCATCACAACCATCAGAAATGATTTTTTTAAGGTATGCTTACTCGGACCTGCTAATACTATCTATATACCAAAAATTGTCATGATGCGTGCACAATTAAAAAAAAAGAGCTCTCCACTGGCTCCCCTACCTTAACTTTAAAAAAATAAATATTGTGTGATATTTTTATTTTAGCTGTGTCGCATACACAATATATAAGATTCAAACTTAGGTCTAACTTTTGCAGCAAGCAGTGTTCACTTGTATGTTCTTGTCACATTAAAAATAAATATTTCTTTGTATAAAAACCTCAAAAGATAATTTGTTATTAGATTAAATGTGTCGTCAACATTGAGATTTGATGATATTTTCTCTTTTATGTTCTACTTATTATTACGTTTAATGCAAATAACATTAAAAAGGTTATATGTTCGATGAAGGGGGTCGGTAACCTTGTCATAATTGTATGCCAAAGTGGGATTTCTAATTTATTCAGCGCACCAAGATCATAAAAGTCATACTGCTTTAGCACTCAAATCCTTGTAGAAGAGACTTGAATATCCTATTTGGGGGTCATCCGCGTGCCATGTTTAGCACGCGTGGCTGACCCCTGTTCTGTGATAATCTCAACGATTGCCACTTTTCTGAGACATGATCCAGTTTGATATATGAATTCTTTTGTAAGAAGTTTAGAGTTTATAGTAATCTCACCGCTACATGTTACTTCGGCCTAAAGGTAAAGTTTTCTAAAGTCACAAGGTAAAGTAAAGGTATTCCCTTTCCGTCAGACCAATTTCATCTATAGGGCTTGTAAAAGCAGCGTTCAAAAATGCCGTGGCCACAACATAAAAGAGGATTGTGTGGCCAGCACACAAAATCTAAACCCAGATTTACTTACCAGATTTCCGTGTATCGATTCTGACTTTCTTAGATTTCGGTCCCTGGAACGTGGTCACACGGTCATTACTGCCTTCCAAGTATGTGGCTGAAACCTGTTGGTCAAGAAATAGCCAATAGACATTTGCTTGTAATTCCATTTAAGTAGAATTTTTTTTTCTCTAATATAATAGAAATAGTTAGTTTGAAATTACTAGTAATCTAACGTAGATAGTGTAACAGCGTTACAGGGTTGAAATCTATGCCATTTCTTGAATTTTAAGTTCTATTCGATAGGCAATTAACTTTTTATTATCATCATTTTAATATTGAAATATTAAACATGTACCCGCTGTTATATTTTAATAGTCGGTGTCTATCTATTTAAATGTGTGTATCCGGTGTGTCCCACCTTCTTGGTAGGTAGGTATGTAGATAGTTAGGTAGATATGTATGTAGTTGGTAGGTAGGTAGATATGTAGGTAGGGAGATTGGTAGTTTGGTAGGTAGGTAGGTTGGTTTCCTGGTTGGGAGGTAGGTAGGTGGGTAGGTATGTACGTATATGGGTAGGTAGGTAGGTAAGTAGGTAGGTTATGTATGTAGACAAGGCAGGTAGACAAATCTAACCTCTATGTCATACAGTGAGTTGGGGTATAAATCTTCCAGGAATAATTCTCCTCTTTTGTTCGGCTTGCTCTTGGTGTCTTCAAATTCCTGAGGTTGGCCTGACCCGCTGTTATCCCAGACATAGATTTTATAACCTTTCACGTGACTCGGGTGGTTTTTTGGTGGTTTCCATGTAATCCGAGCACCGTCTTTACTCACTAGCTCAGCGGTCACGTCCTGTGGCTCTGAAGCATCTGGGAGAAACAAATCATTTTTGTAGAGAAGTATAATTATTACTGTGGCTTTAAGGTAGTGGGCGCCCTGAGATTGCCAATGAAACTTCAGTGCCCGAAAGCTGACCCCCTTCCCCCTCCAAACCTGATGGAGGTGATAATACCTTTATATTAAAAAAAATCTTTCGCTCTATTTATATACATATATTTGTATTTAGAAAGATATATTGAAAGAACTGACAGGTGGATATATATATAGACGGATCTAAATAGATGTAGATATATATATATAGAGAGAGAGATAGATAGATAGACAGACAGATAGATGGGTAGATAGATAGATAGACTGACAGATAGATGGGTAGATAGATAGATAGATAGACAAACAGATAGATTGATAGATGGATAGATAGATGGGTAGATATATAGATAGATAGATAGACAGACAGATAGATAGATAGATGGATAGATAGATGGGTAGATATATAGATAGATAGATAGACAGACAGATAGATAGATAGATAGATGGATAGATAGATAGACAGACAGACAGACAGACAGATAGATAGATAGATAGATAGATAGATAGATAGATAGATAGGCAACTAAATAGATAGATATATAGATAGATTTATAGACAGATTGATAGATGGACAGATAGATAAATAGATTTATAGACAGATAGATAGACAGATAGATAGATCGATAGAAAGATAGACAAATAGACAGATAGACAGATAGATAAATGAATTGACAAAATATATTGATAAATTGACAGATAGAAAGCTATATAAATATAAGGATATAGATAGATATTGGAATAAATAGATAGTCAAATAGACAGATAGACAGATATAATGAAATAAATGGACACTTAAACACATTGCGAGTCAAATAAGTATCTTATACACTCTGGACACTAGACCACTGGTCACTTCACCATGTGCTTCGTATATGGAAACAAAAATGCGTTAAAACGTTACTACATCCGTACTAACTGATGACAATGAGTATAAGATACTTGCTGATGGCAATGAGTATAAGATACTTGCTGAGGGCAATGAGTATAAGATATTTACTCATGACAATGAGTATAAAATACTTACTGATGACTATGAGCTGAATAGTGCTGTTGTTTCTTCCATCACTGCAGACATAGGGACCAGCATCACTCAACTGGACCCTCTCAATGATTCTGTTGGACAGACTTTTAACTGAGCTATCCAATTCCGTCCTAGATCTGGTTTTGAGTGAAACGTCTTCACGCTTGGAATACCATGTCTGTAAACAAGAATGAAAAAATAAAAGGCCTTTTTCAGTGCGTTGCCAGCGATCGGTTGCTTCTTCTAAATCAAATAATGTGTAAAAGAGTTTGACTTAGCTTCTTTATTAATCCAAAGACTATAATAAGTTGGACCGCTTGCTTTGATATTTCTGCTATTTGATAACTTAAAACACTTAGTTTCGGAATTATGATCGCACTAAGTCCTCTAGACTTCCGGTTTAATAATTCGCTTTGATTTTCTCAATGGAAGATTAGGATTAAAATCGAAAGTTGTATACAGCGGAAACCTTTAATGCAATCGTAGGAGCTTAGAAGTCATTCAAGATAGCCTTATTGGTTGGGCACGAATAGAGTCGCAAATGTGGAGGTGCTCATGGTAAGCCATATTCCAAGTATGAACTCAATGCGGAGTGAGAGGCGCCTCTGGAGGATAGGCCATGTTCAAAGGCTGGGCTTGGGGCGTATTCCACAAGCAGCTCAATACTGTGCGTACACACACGAACATAACCAATCAGAGTTGAGTTCTCCCTATCCTTTATAACCTAACCGATACTGACTATTACCAAAAATACTAAACTGCCATCCGTAACCTATTTAAACTAACCGATACTAACTATTTATCACTAAGTCTATCGGGTCCGAATAGCCACTTCGATAAATTAAAGCTCTGATGTAGTATGTTCGTGTGTGTAAGCACAGTATTTAGCTGCTTGTCGTATTCCCAGAGCCATGCTGTATGGAGAGCTGGCAGTTGGAACAAGGAAAAGCAGCCACCTTTGCGATTTAAAGACGTCTGCATAAAAAGACATGCGAGGGCATTGCTGTGGACCGCGCCTCCTGGCGGTCTAAGGTGCAGAGGAAAAGGAGATCACGCCATCCTTCCTTGAGGACCCACGGAGGCCATACAATTAGTACCACGTTTATTTACGCAATAAATTAACGAATAAAGAAATATTATTGATGTAATAAAAATTTATTTTGTAGGACGTTTTCAATTTTATGCATCTAACTTTTGTGGCACTCGGTCAAACGACTTAAGAGTATATATATATATATATACATAAACAAATTCACGATAATTATATACATTGATACATATTTATACGTGTAACATAAATCATATAATACTTTCATGTTGAAAGTAAAGTATCATAAAAAGAAGAAAAGTACATGCACAAACATATGGAGTGCTTACCAGTGTATCCCTAACCGACCTTGACACACAGGAAAGTGTCGCCGTGGCCCCGACGGGGGCGTAGTACCTGTTAGGTGTGTTTGGACCTGGACCTGAAATAGAACATTTTGCAATGAAGACGCTACAAGAAATCAAAATAAGCAAACAAAACTGTAACTAAATCATGGGGGGGGGGGGGGGGATTGAAAGTATATATCTGTGTTGTTAGTACACTGGACGGTACACAGACACACATGCCCACACACACCCACACACTCTACACAATCCCACAAACTCCCACTCATTCCCACACAGGCAAAGGTAAGCTAGAAGCTCCGCCTCTGCCCCAACACGTGATTTTCTCTTCAAACAGTATCGTCTTCGTTTTTAACGTGTAGTCAGTGCACAATAAGTCCTATATCTGTACATGAACTGCGCAGTGCTTTTGAGATCTTTCATACAGCGGCGTAGCTACGACAATTATGCACCCGGGGAAGAACGAATTTAAAATAAATTTGGCGCCCACGCTCTCTCTTCGTTCAAAAACCTTTTTTTTCTAAATGTAAGGTTGTAAGCCTCATTTTGGTGCCACTTTATCTGAACGCGCTCGGGGCAATAGGCTGTCATTGCCCCCCCCCCCTCCTTTAGCTATGCCTCTACTTTCATATGTCCATAGAGTTCAACTTCAAGAGAGGTATCTTTGAGCCAGAAATTTAACAAAACACGAGCAGGTCTGATGAATATTTTGTTTGTTTGTTGCATGATATCTTTAATATCTCTAATATCTCTAATATCTCTAATATCTCTAATATCTCTAATATCTCTAATATCTCTAATATCTCTAATATCTCTAATATCTCTAATATCTCTAATATCTCTAATATCTCTAATATCTCTAATATCTCTAATATCTCTAATATCTCTAATATCTCTAATATCTCTAATATCTCTAATATCTCTAATATCTCTAATATCTCTAATATCTCTAATATCTCTAATATCTCTAATATCTCTAATATCTCTAATATCTCTAATATCTCTAATATTTCTAATATCTCTAATATCTCTAATATCTCTAATATCTCTAATATCTCTAATATCTCGACATAATACCTTAATACAAATTGTTGGGAGTTTATTCCACTTTTCCTCTCCCCCAGCTTTGAGAATTGTTTTTATATACGATATAAGAATAATACAGGGAGGGGGGGGGGGCTGCAAAAGTAGGTATACTTTAGTGTCACATCAGTGAAATTAGTGACATATTATATTCAAGTAAAAGTGACATATTATTATCTTAACCCTATACCGGGCTCGCCAGATTTAACTCCTATGAACTTTTTTTTCTGGGGGGGGGGGGGGGGGGGTTTACTGTAAAGCAGGTGTCGGCAACTTACGGAACAGTGCCATGCTGGGCACGCCGAGTTATTTTCTATGGCACGAAAAATAGGCCTTAAAAGTCTATTCAAGTCTCTACTAGAAGAAATGTATTGCTACGGCAGGATGACTTTGAGGTTGTTGGCACGCTAAATGAATTAGAAATCATACTTTGTCACAGTGTTATGAAAAGGTTGCCCACCCCTGCTGCAAAGGATAAGGTTTTTTTGCGCGCAAGTCCCTCACTGTTAAAGACATGATTCAGTTCTTTTAGGAGGCTTGTCAGGAAATTGATGCTGATAGACCTTTGTTCTAGAGTGTGCATGAGTGTTCGTTCTCGATTAGAGGATTGTGTGAACGCTGATGGCAAGCAATTCGAATACCTGATTAGGACTTCTTATTACATGTGTTTCTTATTACACATGCTTCTTATGACATGTTTATGCAACATTCGTTTGTTTGTATAATAAATGCAGTGAATAATATGTACGTGTTTTCCCTTTTGTATCATTGTAATACCTACTTTTGCACACACACACACACACACACACACACATACACCCCGTATAGACGCGTCCGCCTCTTGACCTGTAGCAGTTTCCTTGCCAGCGCCTATGCTCGAGGGGACAGCGCTGGTTTACCACAGTTCCAGACATCTGTGTGCTAAATCTTGCCAAAACTATCCGTGAGAATGTAGCAGAAGTGTAAAAACCTTTAAATGTTTTTGTTTCCCAGGCTTCTGTGATTGTGTAGATTATTTTTGCTCGCTTTAGCATGAGACTTTATGGCGTAATGCAGTGGATCTCATACCATTTTTCCGGAAATGAGGCGTCTTTTTATATTAAACTAGTGGTTACGCCCGTCAAAATGACGGCGAAACCAATGATTACAATGTGTTTTGTTAAAAGAGAAAGAAAAAGGTAACTAACACTATTAAAATCAAACAGTAGGGAGAACGTATCTTTGGGTATTTAGTTGTTGTTTTTTTTTGTTATTGAAAGCATTTCAAAGGGAGATAATTCTGAAATGGCACTCAGTTTAGAACTTTAACATGCGGTGATTAGTAATAGGTCTAAGTTTATTTTTAAAAATGAATTAACAAATTCAGCAATATTGTTTATATAATAACAATTTCTTTTGGAGGACGTTTCCCATTTATACTTTTGTGCCGATCAATCAAACGACCTAGGAGCCTATAGCGAACAAACATATAAAAAAATAATTTACCACATTTATATAAACAAACTCATGGTAATTATGTATATTGATTACGTTTTGTTTTTCATGTTTCCTTTATACGGCTCAGAATCTATCAGGCTTGTTATTAACATAATGCAATAACTTGACTCCAAACAAAAATTTCAATACATTTAATAATCGGCTTATCTGTTCACATCATGGTACTTGAAAAAGCAGGTATAAATCACTAAGCTATATATACAAACTGCATCTCCCACACGCACGCAGCGACGTTTACAAATATTCTTGTTTTTTTTGTCCGTCAGCCATTAGGCTGTGGAACACCCTGGACCAGGCCTCCATCACTGCCCCCCTACTTTGCCGGCTTTTAAATCTTCCCTGATTGGCTGGACTAAAGACCTAAAGTAACACCCTGTCATCTGTTTATAATTATTGTTTGTGATAGTTTTTTTTATTTTATGTGTTGTTAAATTGTGGACTCTTTCCTCGGTCCCAACGGGATCTCCACAATAAGATGAAGAAAAAAGAAGAAGTCTTAGTTCTCAATCACTTAAATAATGCAGACTCTTATATATAGATAAGTGAACCCCAGTAAGATGGCCGATTGGACCCGGAAATACAATAATAATTTAATATTTACTTTTTGATCTTGTTTTAAATACTTTAAATTTTAATGAATAATTTAAACAATTAATAAATACATTAATTTAGAGCTTATAAGTTATTACTTTTAAGTAAATGCCACTCAGCTAACCAAATAAAACACATATTTAATAATTTCAGTTGCCTAAACAAACCAGGAAAACTAGTAACTTAACATCATTGAAAACACTAATAGAAATGTATGACTAGACTCAAACCGCGGATGTGCGTGGGATGCAATAATCTTCTTTATAGAAGGAGCGTCTGTAATGTGTAGCATAAGATAAACTGGGCCATAAAGTAGTATTTATCTTAAAGTTATTATAAAAGATAATGTAAATATATATAAAATGTGTATCGTAGTTATCTTTTATCAGTTAGTTTATTTTACACTACTAGAGCGTGACCGCTGCTTTAAGTCAAAAGAAAATGGCTGAAGTTTTCTTCACTTTTAGCGATTGCTCACATAGGGATTGCATAATCCGTTATATTTCTAATTCTGTGTGCAGGGCCGTCTTGACATACACTTTGTGAACCAATGGTGTAATGCAGGGGTCAGCAACCTTTTGATTATATTGTGGCAAAGTAGGATTTCTAAATCATTCAGCGTGCCCAAAGCTTCAAATGTATCCTGCTCTGGCGCTCAATACATCCTAGTAAAGACTTTAATTGCTTTTTTGTTTTAGGTTTTTCTGCGTGCCAATGAAAATGGCTTTTCGTGCCAAGTCTGGCACACCTGTCGTAAGTTGCCGACTCCGGGCGTAATGCATACATTAAGTAAGGATAACGTTATTCTTTCAAAAAGAAATGAACATATACATATACAGAAAATGTTCAAGTATAAAACAACAACAACTCTTATTTCTACTACTGCATTGTCTTTTATTAAAAAAAAAAACGTTATGTGTTTTCTTTTTTTTTAGATCGTATCGCCGAGCAGAAGGACTGGAACTGAGATGTAGGTTCCACCGCCAGATTTCAAAGCATTTTATAAACAATAATGCATTAGCATTAGCATTGGGGAGGTGTGTGTAGGGGTTGGTGGAAGGGGCAGAAAATGAGTAGTGCTGGACGATTCTGGGGGTGTTCACGTTTGGTGACTATGATCTGACACGCAAGCCTTAGATAGCATATACAAATAACTGTAGGAATAAAAATGAAGGTTGTTTGTTTTTCAAGTAAGGCATTCTAGTTGCTTTGTGCATTTAGAAACAATAAGAAGGAAAATGAACAAGTGAAGCAGACCAATCATAGATTTACTTTATACAAAAAACTTAAATAAAAACAAGTCAGGAGAAAATGTCTACTCGCAATTATATTTGTGAATTATATACAACTGTATATAACTTTCGATTTTAATTATTCATTGAGAAAATCATAGCGATTAAATAAAACGGAAGTGCACAGTACAAAAGGAAATCTGGCTTTCCGAAAAAAAGATATTCGTCATCAAAGAGCAGAAATCTTAAGTCAAGCGGTTCATCTTATTGAAGTCTTTGGATATACTTAGAAAGAATGAAATGATGAATGATTCATACCCCCCCCCCTCTGACGCTCTCTCTGTCTGTCTGTCTGTCTCTCTCACTCTTATTATATATATATCTGTTTATTGTGTGATTCCTGTTGTGTGTTTGCATGTCTTATTATGTTGTTTATCTATCTCTCTGTGTAATTATATATGTCGTCCCCCTTTATCCAAAGTGTTCTTTCAGCCATATGGCAGTGCCGTTTAGTCTCTGTCAGTCAATGCCATATGACAGTGCCGTTTAGTCTCTGTCAGTCAATGCCAAACACATTTAGTCTTTTTTTTTTACAGTTGTTCCGTATGGTTGTATATTGTAAAGTGTATTGGTTGCGGTAGGTTAATAGGTTGAGTTGGCAGCAATTGATGTATGGGAATGGTTCAATTGTACCGGAACTGCTCTACTGTGTCATGAGCCGTGCCAGTTGATGGGAGATAATTATCCTGTTCTTATATGAAACATTGAACATTCTTTGTCGTGTTTGGCAAGGGGGAAGAACTATGTTATCAAGCAGATTGAGTTTGTTCATTTTTTTAAGCATTCCTCGAACAATTTTTCATTGTGCCTACAAATTGAATTATTATTGATAAAAGTTTTCTTTTTATTCATATTTTGTAAAAGACAGATGTATGTCAGGTTGGTATCTAATTTGCTCCTTTTCAAGTCAACTTCTGGGCATTTAGTATCTTCAGTAAGTCAATATGTCCTGGTATTCAATGCTTAAGCTTTTCTATTTACTTATTTTAAAAAAAAAGCCCATTATAGGGTTATAAGCATGTAGCCTATAATGAGGAGAGTTCTTGAAGGTTTGGTTGAAGTGAAGTTATCCATTGTTGGGAATGTTCATTGTCACTCTGTAATGGTTTGGGTGATCTGTTTGTTGTAGTATTAATGTCCTATTACGTCTAGGACACTATTCATGACACCAACTTCCACCTACAACGAGTATAGTAGTAACAACACAGTGCAATTATCTTGAAGTCTTGGAGACTTTTTTTTTTGGTCAGGGAAGATCGGGTAAGCGCCCAGTGCCGTTGCAAGGGATTTGGGGGCCCGGGGGGCTTGGCCTCTTTAGGGGCCCTGCATTTTGACATTCGACATTATGACATAAGAAAAAAACAATGCGGACACAACATTGGGGGCCCCCCTCTTGTAGGGGCCCGGGGGGACTTTCGAATTTGGACCCCTCCCTCCCCCTCCCCTAGCTACGCCACTGTTAAAGCGCCAAGCGTAGCGTTATTGTGGCTTTAAACCCTGAACTATATGTCATGATATGAGTAGCTGTTTCTGTGTAGCTGTATATAATTTCTACGGTTTCTACCTTATGCTCAAACGGGTTTGATGCTTTGGTTAAATAATTGTCTTGTTGTATTTCAGTTTTGATGCTACCATCGTCTTTCTCTAGGTTGAAAAGGTGCGGAGGTCGGACTATATGTGTCTTAGCAATAAGCCATACAATGACGCGAGTTCAACAGCAATAGGATTGAACGTTTGTAGAGATAAAAGTTAAAAAAGGCGCACATAGGTGGAAAAAAAAGCATGGCGCTTGAGACATAATTTCGGTCAATCAATAGTAGTTTATCATTTAACAAGACACTTATGATAACATTTGGAAAAACCTAACGTTGTAAGACCCTTCATGTAGCCTAAAACTTCATACTAAGAATTCAACACGATTCTAGATCTAGTGAGATTATATAAACGACACAAGTTATTATAGATTTTTGAAGACCTATTTTTTTAATTGCTTGTTAATATCACAAAAGTTTATAAAAGGTAGTCTTAAAAAGTGTATGCACTATCTACTATCTACTACATCAGGGGTGAGCAACCTAAGGATCGCGTGTCAGACTTGGCACGCATAACGATTTTCAGTGGCACGCGAGAGACCTCCAAGATATTTTTTTTTATGCAAGTGAAAACAACGTATGTCAGCATGATGAATGGTTGATGCGTGGCTAAACTAAATGGGAATCACACTGGATGTCGACTGTTTTAGATCAGGAATGTTTCTACGCAAATGCTCTGACCATTGCACTTACGATCTGTGATTGAATCTATTGTGTAAAACCAGCGGTCGGTGTTCATTTCGGTGGCACACTATTTTTTTTTTTTACGTTAAATTGAAAAAACAATTCAGTTAATGGTTTGCAGATACTAACCACATGTATTCAAAACTTTTTGGCTTGCGATATAATACAAACAAAACCAACCAAACGTATAATAGTCGGCTCATTCTTTTGATGTAGCATTCTCTAATGTAAGCACAGGAGACGCAATGACTAGTTTTTATCCGCTGAAACTGAACTCTGTAGAACAGTCAGACGACAGAATGATTTATTTGAAAAAGATCAGCGAGAGCTAATATAAAAAAAAGGACCTGGCACGCAGAAGCCATTAAAAAACAAAATTTTTTTTGGGGGGGGGGGTCTTCCGCGTGCCAATGAAAAGGGGTACGCGTGCCAAGTCTGGCACGCGTTCCTTAGGTTGCCGACCCCTGGTGTAGACTGTAGAAAGGCAATTTTATAGTTTATAAAGTCTCTTCTAGAAGAAAGTGATTCGGGAGTATAGGTAAAGTCTTGGAGAGATTCGTTTCTTTTCTGGAAGCAATTAAGGTGTATCTTAATGGGAAAAAAAACATTTCCGGTATTGATTGAGGAGAATTGACAGTTGAAGCCGGGGTGTTTCTGAATGACATGGCGACACATTTCAGTGAGTTGAACTTGCATTTACAAGGACGGGGTCGAAAAGAACTTGAAGTGTTGGACCACTGGAATGGATTTGAATTGAAACTGGACATAACTTGCCGTGAAATCAACTTCAAAATATTTAAGTCTTTCTCTGATTTAAGGCAATTTAGATAGATGAGCGTTTTTAGAAGTACACTAGTTATATAAAAACAATTTAACTCTTGTGGCATCACTAGCATCAATTTTGGAGTTTAATTGAAGGGAGATAATTAGCCTGTTTTCTTTGCATTAATATTTCTAATGTTTTTTGTGTTTTTTTTTTGTTTTCTTTATAAAAAATGGCTTACAATTTATAACTTTAAAATGATCAAACTATAAAAGTTATCTGAAAATTATATAATAGTATATGACTAAAGAATGTATATGTACATTTTTAAACTTTACAGTAACTACCCAGTTTGTATGATTACTACGTATCTCTTCCGCTCAATTGCAATGTGGCCTGCTAGTTGTGGATAAAAATAATAGCTTACGTAAATTTCAGTTTTGCTGAGAGGAAACTATAAAGAATGTATAGCTAGACTAGTACTAGAATAATATCCTGACAACTAAATTCAAATGCTGATAACCATTAATGTGCAAGTTGAGCAATGAAATTTTCTATTAGCTATGAATGGATTTTTTTAAAAAGAGGATATAATCAAACAGGTTAATTTGTTATTAAATAGAAAACGTTTTAACCATTTTCTCTATCACGCTTTATTTTCTGTTGGTATTGATCTTGCTACGGCACTAAATAAATTTTTTCTATAAAAATAATATAGTTGAGCAGTTTCACTTCCACGCTGTTGGCACGCTGAATGATTTACAAATCCTAGTTTGGCACACTATAAGCAAAAGGTTGCCGACCCCTGAACTACATAATATATATATATATATATATATATATATATATATATATATATATATATATGTATATTTATTTATATATTATAGAGTTACCTAACATACTACACGAATGAGCCGCGTTCCATCTTATTTATCAAAAACATGGGAGTAGGCTAGTCAGGCGATAAAGAGCTATAAATGTTATGCAAAATAATAAAAGTGAAGTATTATTTATATTGTTTATGTTTAGAAATACAAAATATATACAATATATACAAATAGATCTAATACAAAAATCATATAAATATAAGTACAGTATAACCGTAATTAACAAGCGGGTGTATTATTACATAGCATTTGAAAGGTTGACTTACCTTGAGCTATTATGTACGGACACAAGTAGACCATCATTATCAAGAAACATCCGGGCAAGGCATGGTGTGCCATTGTGTTGATATTCAGTAACACATACACACAAAATATAAATATTACACGCTAAAAGTCAAATATCACAGAATTAACATGGATTAATGTAAACACTTTCTCGAGAATCTAAGACAAAATACCAACTCAAATTATCTTAGCGAAGATCAGAAATGTTCAAACAATGAACGGAACATTTATAGTTCTTGAAACCGTTGAACTTCTTAATTCGTCTAATACTTTTCTCTCTAGTTTCTATTGTATTTTTTTCTAATCCTTCATGTCGACTAGTCCGTTGGAACTTTATCCGAAAAAACGAGTGATATATTATATATATAAATATATAAAGGAAAAAGACAAGATGTTTGTGTTTAAAACAATAAAAAGGTAGCAACCGTTGAAGCCAGTCAGTCACAGTCTGCAGGCAAGGCAACAGGCAGGCTGCAGGTGTGTGTTTGTCAAAGAGAAGAAGTGCCTGGGTAGGGGGGTGAGGGTGTTTCCACATCGCGGGGGTAAAGGTCATGGGTCACTAAGCCCCCCTCCGATGCGTGAGTGATCTCTTGAAACCGCCCGGCAGTTATCTAGGGTGAAGTCATGCAGCCCTTTGTTGCTCAAGCCGCCGCCCCTGGCACCCTCCCACCACCCCGTCTACTAGAGCAGCCCCACTTCCCCTCACCCTCTCCTATCCCTCCAACTACAATCCTCTACTCCCCCTCCTTTTTCAGTTTGTTTGTTTGTACTCTCCTTTTCTTATCCGTTTTACTTTATCTGATTCTTTATCTCTCTATTTTGTCGCTCACTCTCTTGATTTCTCCCCCCTCTTTCACTCCCCCGTGAGTAAGATTTCATGGCTGCTCTTTGTTTAAGAAAATAACACCAATAGTTTAACAGCGTTAGACCCACGCCCTCCCTCCCCGACCCAAAGCAAACGCCCAAATGCACCCCTCTCATACCTCCACCCCCAACCAAGTTTTTGGAACTTCAAATGTTTAAGAAAACATAAATACACATTAGCACCTCAAATCACACAAATACACTTAGGCCTACAAATACTAACAGACGGTGCTAAAATAACAATACGATATAGCACACAAAGAACATAATATAGCACACATATAACATGATGAACCACACACGCAATATGATAAAGCACAAAACAAAATAATATAGCACACAAACAACATGATATAGCAAACATGCATTATGATATAGCACACATACAGCATTATATAACAGACATGCAACATTATATAGCACACAAAGAACATGATACAGCACACAAACAACATTACATAGCAAATCTTTAGCATGATCTAGCACACAAAATCACATGATATTGCACACATGCAACATAATATAGCACACATACAACATGGTGTAGCACACATACAGCATGATAGAGCAAATATACAACATGATAAAGCACAAACACAACATGATATAGCACACATACAACATGATACAGCAAACATACAACATGATATAGCACAAATAAAACACGATTTAGCAAAAACACAACATGACATAACACACATACTACATGATACAGCACACATACAACATGATATATCACAAATAAACAAGATTTAGCACAAACACAACATGATATAGCACACATAGAACATGATATAGCACTCAAACAACATGATATAGCACACAAACAACACAGTATGGCATACAAACATAGAACACATTATCATTATATCACACACACACGTCGTTATGATATACACATAGACAGCATAAAATAGCGCTCACATACAAGGAATTAATAGTTGTTTATAAAAGAAAATGGGTCTGTATGGGTGGGTTTTTGCGTGCGTATGTGGGGGGGGGGGGTGGGATTAATTCGGTAGTGGATCAACCTTCCTTTGTGGTTTTCTCCCCCTGTACCTTACCCTGCAATCCCCGTCTTCGCCCCTTCCCCGCGAAGCAAAATGAGAACAGATCTATTTCCACGAAGATTGTCTGTCCCAGCTTTCTTTCCGTTTTCTTTTCTTTTTATTTCTCTTTTCTTTTTCCTTATTTCTTCTTTTGTTTCAGTAAACAAAAGGGTGGTCCCTCCCTCTCTCTCTTACTCTCTCTCTCTCTCTTTTACTCTCTCTCTCTCTTCCACAGATGCGGATTTTTAAGTGCGAAATATGTTGCGCAGAACGTGAAAAAAAAGACCAAAAAACTAAAAAACTAAACGGGTGGGGTGGTGGTTGTATGGGAAGGGGCAGGGCGTCATTGATGTTGGTAATTATGACAATGTGTATTGTGCCTGAGGTCTGCGCCCTCTGTACGCCACATGCAGTTGTTTGTTTTCTATTGCGAAGTTTCAAGTGAAAGGACACCAACATCATGACTTGCGTTGTTTTTATGTTTAAATTTATGTTTTCTTAACTGCAGTTAGAAACTTTGTTATTTTTATTATTTTAATCCTTTATAATCTATTTCCTTCCAAATACATTTCATCTTTGCTTTCCCTTGCTGGCTGGCGAAAAATCTTTGGAAAGCAAATTGACCCACTTTCCGTTGTTGTTTTTTTAATTGAGCTAAAATTTGGCACATAGACGTGTTGCCCATGACAACACATTCTATCAAATTTTCAGCCCTATCCCCTTTCCCCAGATTACAAATATCAGTTATGTTTTGTTGTTTATTTTATTGTATTTGAATTTATTACTTGAATTTTTGTTGTTGTTGTTTTGTTGTTGTTTTTGTTTTTTTTTTGGGGGGGAGGCATTGCACCTGATGGGACGCAAATATTAACATTGGTTTTGTGTCTGACGACGGACTCTTCTTCAAGTCTTTGAATAGTTTTAGGGTAAATTCAAAGGTTTTGACCGACCGAGAAACTTATCAGGCAAACGATCAATTCATGTAAAATGTAAAGGGTTACAACTAAAACTTGTTATTTTTTTCGGTTGTTGTGTGTAGTTTAATATATAGACTAGGTTTATTATAAGGTTTTGTTTAAAATACACACACATGCCACATATATATGTGTGTATATATATATATAAATATATATATATATATATATATTTATATTTATATTTATAATAAAAGCGGAGGATTTTGATATCAGAACTGTGATGGTTACTAAAGCAAAGGATAGTGAACTTTGATAACTAAGCTGTATTAACTAGGCTTTGTAAATAAACATTTTGATGATCAGGCTTATGATAATTTAGCCTATTTAGCCAATAATATTTGTATCAACAAAAATTTGAGAACGAACTATCGAAATATAAAATGTATAAACTAAAAGTTGATTACTTTGCTTAAATACATAATATGTGATAACAAAGCGATGATAATAAAACTTGGATAAGTAGCCAAAGCTTTGATAATCAATTTTTCATAACTTGCATACTGGACTTTGATAACTTGACTTTGATAACTTAAATTGTATAACTAGGTTTTGATAATTTAACAATCATAAGTTAAAATTTTGATAGGTAAACTTTGATAATTTAAATGTGATAACTTCACCTCGACTAAGAATGAAGTAGACAAACAATTTAGACAGGAAGGTTTTATCTATTGAAATAAAAATAAAAATATGTTAGTTATTTATTTCGTGGGGAAATAGTTTATATAGCGGTCCATCAGTGAATTTTAACACACGTTTTCAGGGCTGGTCCTGTGGTAGTTGGCGCCTTAGGTAAGCACTGCTTTTTTTTTTATTATAATCATTACCGCCCATCACTCCCGGACTCATCAGTTCTTCTCCTCCCCCACCCCTTAACGCTGTTCTCAAAAATATCCTCAGCACTCTCAAAGGAGGGGGTGACAACGCCCCGTTGTTTGCGAACTAGTGCAGGGGGTCGGCAACCTTTTGGTAATAGTGCGCCAAAGTAGGATTTCTAATTCATTCATTCTGCTGTAGCACTAAATTTGTTGTAGAAGAAACTTGAATAGACTTTTAAGGTCTCTTATGCGTGCCATTGAAAGTCCCTCAGAGTGCCAAATTTGGCACGCGTGCCTCAGGTTGCCGACCCCTAAACGACTGCACTAGAGCCTGCACAGAGTATGTTCTTCATCAGCCTTAACGCTCTCTAATTACTACTTAGACGGAAGTGCAGCACAAGGCCGTGTTATTCTGGGTGTACGTCCACAGCATGTTATCATCCTTATTGCCTGGGTCGCGCAACCGTCTTGTCTGTAGGATGCATAATGGGTTGGCTAGTGGTGATGGGGGGGGGGGGGATATCACCTCCACCAGAAGAAAAACATTGTCTAGAATACTGAAACTTTGTTTAACGGTAAAAAAAAAAAAAAAAGCAACTCGCCTGATCAATTCTTTAGCTTAGCTATTAGATAAGACATTTGGTTGAGTTCAAGACAAATAAAAGACCATTCCATCTTGTTAGGCATGCCAATGAGCATCGTAAAACACTACCTGGAAAGTCAAGAATTCTGGGAGAGCAGTGGCAGGGGGGATGGGGAGGGGAGAGCCCTTGGCCAGTCGTACTCAAGTTTCGTGGCCTTGGTGGAGGGCAATGGATTATCCTCGGGGGGTATATGTTTGTGTCCAAGGAATAAACATTTACACGAGGAAAGCGTTTGGTGTAAATTTGCTGGGGGATTTTGGCAGAGACAGGGAAATAACTTAAGCGCCCTCATAAACAATGCCAGGAAGAAAGAAAATAAAAACTGTTTATAATTTAATTAGTTGGTGTAAATAATTCCAAGACAAGTTCATGGACTTCAAATTATTAAAATAAGAACTTAATTAATTTAATGATTCATTTTTATTAATATAAATAAATGTAAGTTTAGAAGAAAGTTAATAAAAGCACAGCAATATATTCTAATCTATAGGTAGGTCTGTAGTAAAGCACTCTGGACACCAGTTTCTTTTGACCACATCATACAAAGGCTACTGCGAGGGGTCATCTTGGAGTCCAGTTGTTGTCACGTAACAACAGATGTCATGTGGCTGTCAGAGCTGTAGATCCATGAACATCCTTCTGACTTGGCATTTCAACGAAAACACCTTCAGGATGGCTACACAACTCTCTGCTACTAGTCCCCGCACACACCCAGCTAATAATAATTTATTGTACAGTTTTCAACATACGCCCGTTTGTTGGCTTCCGTTAGTCTCGCGAGACGATGGAATTTAGTATGCCCTTGTAGCGTGTATGCTCCTGGCCTTGCAGCTTCTGCTGTGGCTGTACAAGCCCACACGCGAGTGAAGTTTGTTGCACGTCTGGCACAAGAAGGCGGAATTGGTCATTGGCTGGTCTCTTCCCTTCCTTCTGGTGCGCTTCTCGACAGACAGCCGTTGCAGGTTTCTTTCTCCTGCTTCCAGCCCGGGGGTCAGCGCTTGTCTCCAGCTGGACCTGTCTCTGGCAAGTTCCTCCTTATTCCTGTATATAATATGTCTTTGGGTATTCTACCATTCTCCATCCTACACACATGTCCTAGTCATCTGAGCAGGCCTTGTCTTTTTAGAGTAGGCATGCTTGGCATCCCAGCCTGCTGCAGCCTAGGTAGGCTATATATCAGATAGTTATTATTAATATTATTATAGCATGGGAAGATGTGCAATACAAATAACAATCATCATCATAACTTGCCCTTTAGCGCAGTGGCGTAACTAGTGAAAATAACGAATGGGGCGAAGGGGGGAGCAGTATGCGCGTATCTAGAATGTCAGTTTTCATTTATTAGAAAGCTAACTTAAAGCATAATGTAGGTAACACATTGCAAGAAAATGTGTTGAAATAATTGCTTTTCCTACATAATTGCTTTTATTACATGGTCACTAATATGTTATCAGCTAAGCTTGGATTGTTTGTATATTTCTTTTCAAGTCTTCTAAGTGCACTATCCCAATCTCATCACACACACACACACCTTCTGCCCCGTCCAGTAGCGATTGCGTTGGCTGCACAGAGCTGTCGGTGATAAGATAATTCTTCATTCCAAGAAATAAACTTACTTCTACATAGCCAACCTGCTTGTAAATTAAAACGAATTAGTCCACCTGCCAACTGTGAACGCTGAATGTCCAGATAAAAAACAACAAGGAAACACATTTTTGTTTTTGTTTTGTAAAAGCGAAAGTAATTAGGGTTGAGTTGAGAGATAGCAGAAAGTGGCAGTGGAGTCACACTCGTTAAATAATGAAGATGGTGAAGAAAAAGAAAAGAAAGTGTGCTTTTTTCCCCTGGTACCTACATCCCGGAGTTAATGTTGGCGCGATTACGAGACCTTGGTTTTAGGATTTTTAAATCAACAAAGTTACCTAGATCTAATGCTTTTTTATTCTTTGTGATATTTAAACTCGATTTCATGTGGGCGTATAAGAGCTGCAAGGATAGGGGCAGGGGATATAAGGGCTAAATGTATAGGGGTTGGTGGTAAAAGGGCAGGGGGTATAGAGGTTGGTGGTATAAGGGCAGGGGGTATAGAGGTTGATGGTATAAGGGCAGGGGGAATAGAGGTTGATGGTATAAGGTCTGAAGGAATAGGGGCAGGGGGGCTGAAGGTATGGGGGCTGGGGGGAGGGGGTCTAGGTGCTCGGCAGGCTTGATGGTGAGTGTTGTCACCAGGATATTTTGGAAAAGCTTGAACTTTGTTATTAACAGGATACGGTGCCCTCCGACAGCGGGTTCTTGTTCTCAGTGTGCGAGGGAGTAGCTCCATCATCAGAAGCTTTTTTTTTCTATCTTGATTTAGATGTCTTTCTTTATACAACGTGATTGCGTTCATTTCTTAACTAAACAATCACACTTTACAGAGACACAGTAACAAGATAGATAAATCATTATATTATATTAAGCAAATCAAATTGCACACACTGTATCTTTTTTTAAGGTATAGTTGGTGTTGATTTTGTTTGATTTTGTTTGTTGTTTTTATTGATTGCGAAATTCTGTAATTGTAAGTAGATACGATAATAAGGACCTTTTTTTATGTCCTCTATTCCTACAAAATTATAAACACACTGTCTCTTTCATTTTTCATCATTATTTCAGACCAAAGTTCTTATCTTTTGATCTCTTAAAAAACAACAGCTTCTAGCATCGATAACAGTCATTCCATGTTCTATACCAGGCTTGGGCAACATATGGCACCCGTGCCAGACTTAGCACGCAGGGAAATTTCGATTGTCACACGGATGGCAATTAAAGTCTCTTCTACAATAGATTGAGTCGTAGAGCATGATGATTTTTAGGCTGTTGGCGCGCTGAATGAATTAGAAATCCTACTTTGGCACACTTCTATCATAAGTGTTGCCGATCTCTGTAATCTATACTTTAATGTTTAGTTCATCGTTTGATATTTTTGTGTTTGTTTTACTTGATTTAATCTGAAATATAGAATTCTAAATAGACTCTATATAATTTGGAATATTATTATTTTTTGTTGTCATTGAAAGCATTATACTGAGTTTCCGGAGACTTAATTTGTAGAAGTAATGTTAGCCTCATTGTGATGTAGTCCATTTAGGCGTAGGGATGTGAGAGAAGTCTGAGTGCCTGGTGTCACAATGTCAGAACTATATTTTTAATATATCTCTTCGGACCACATTGATTCATGGGGCCGGCGAAGCAGCGTTTCACCAGTTTCTGTGTGGCCACGGCATACTAGGGGACTGTGTGGCCAACACAACGACCAGCCGCCTTTACTTTTACCTTAATTTAAGTCAGGGACTTATCAGAAGCTGGGTAGACTCAGGGACACCCTTCAGACCCGAGAACAAATCCAAGCAATTTACCAGGATTCGAACCCAGGACCTTCGCCAGCCGAACGCGCTGCGCCACCGTGAGAAAGTATAATTTGAGGGATGTGAACAGAATGAAAGAGACAGAAAGAATCAGAGAAGTAGGCCTACAGTTATATATAGATCTACTCAACTTTCCTCCTGCTTGTTGTACCAATAGGCGTGTCGTGTCAATACAAGATATGTAGGCGTCGAACTAAATACGATGGATAAACTCGGCAAAGTGATGTACGCCCCCCTCCCCGCAACACACACACATACACCCTCCCTGACGAGAAACAACCCATTCGGGCAGTGAGCCCCCCCCCCCCACACACACACACATCAGGAATGCTGATCTTGTAAACAATGGAATCTCGTGTCTAGGCCACCACGCCTACACCCGCAGCATTGAGACGGCCGAAGCATTAAGCCCCAGGTTTGTGTTTTAAACTGAAATAAACACTGTCTATGGCTGAGGGGGAGACTATCTCTCTCTCTCTCTCTCTCTCTCTCTCTCGTCTCTTTCGTCTCTCTCCTCCCTCCCTCCCGTTCTGTAGACCTCTTTAAAACATACGTGCGAAACGTCTTATTATTCGGTGGTACTCAAAATCTATGGCATCCAGAGAAAAAATCTCAGACATTTAGCAAGGTGTAATGTGGCCTCCCCCAGCCAAGGCTGAATCTATTCCAGTGCGTTCAAAGATGTAACCGTGTTGAGTGGATACGAGTTTTCCTTCAACCAAGAGTCTCATTTTGAATTCTATTTTGTTACATTCTCTGCAATGGTTCCAAGAGCCATGTACAAGATATTTCACTTGTCCTAATGTTGTGCAAGCGAAATTCGTACACCTTTTTAAAAACATTTAATACTTGTGAGAAACTCTTATCAGGCTTTATACAATGGGTGGATACTTTGTTTCTCGATTTTTTTGTCTGGTTTTATATATCAACAAAGAAAGAAAGAAAAACATGTATTGTGCATAATGTATATAATTGAAAACACTTTTTTGTTTAACCTACATACATGTACATTATCTACTACCATCATATGTATTTACTTAAAGAGAAACTCTGTAATGCGCAGTGGTCTACGGCAGGGGTCGGCAACTTTTTGATAATAGTGTGCCAAAGTAATATCTCAAATTCATCAGCGTGCCAGGAGGATAAAATGTATAGTCCTCTAGAACTTAATTTCTGATAGAAAGTACTGCTGTTGCCTTTTTCAGGGTGTTCCGCGTACCATTGAAAATCGCTCTGCGTGCCAAGCGTGCTCGCGTGCCTTAGGTTGTCGACACCTGGCCTATAGTAAGATTTTCATTCCGAAGGTCTATTTTTTCGATCCGTGGTCTAATGAAAAATGTTCTTTCTTTCCAGGAGGGAAAGTTCCTTGAGTCTTACAGAACTCCAATGACTAATGGGAACTTCGATTGAGTGAAGTAATAACTCCTAGCGGGATGGGTGTCTTTATTTGACGCCCAGTAACATCCAGATTCCTGTGGAAAGGGGGGGGGGGATCCTGGCGTTTTCATGCTGAAATCGAACTGCAGACATTCAGAGTAGCAGGTCCTCGAACTCCATCAATACTTCAGTTGCTGGGGGGGGGGGGGGGAACACAAATGGCACGAGAGTTGGTGGCGATCAAATGAAAAATGACAGTAAACTTCATTGACACAATACATGTATTTGTATTTCATTCATTGATAATTATAAGTAATTAGGTGTAAGGCATCAAACAAATGTATGTTTTATTCAAAGGAGCTAGCTACATAAACAATGGGAAACCAACACATCGTACATAAGAAACTTGTGATTCAAACAATAACACTGCACAGCAAAAGATTCAAAGGTCAGAAGAGCTCGACCTGTAAGTGTATTCAAGGGAGTTAACTCAAACTGAATACTGCACATCCTTTTTATAGTTGCCATTTATCAATTTGTACTTTCATTGCTGTGTTAATGTGTGATTAGCGTTATTTGAACAGAGTTTTATTGACATCCTTAGAAATCTACAAAGTCAGCAGCTAAGGTGTGATAAAAAAGTATAGTAAACTATCCCGTCGGATGTGATCTGTA
This sequence comes from Anisus vortex, assembly GCA_949126835.1. NCBI lineage: Eukaryota > Metazoa > Mollusca > Gastropoda > Planorbidae > Anisus > Anisus vortex. The sequence continues at coordinate 43,999,837 of OX421493.1, forward strand.
GCAGCGTTTACCAGTTTCTGTGGCCACGGCATAATATGTGATTGTGTGACAAGTACAATGCCCAACCGCCTTTACTTTACCCCCAGACCCCAACTACTAAAGTCAGGTACCCATCAGAGCTGCGTGGACTCAGGGACACCCTCCAGACCCGGGAACAAATCCTAGCCTTCACCTGCATTTGAATCCATGACCTTCGGTACGTCGGCCGAACACGCTGCCGCTCGGCCAACGTGTCCCATAAAAAAAAGTATATTAATATACAATATATAAAATATATAATATATAATTTATATACGTTTATATATAAAAAGTATATTTGTCTACATCCGACTAACTGTCCAGGGATCTATCGCGAAGAAATAATCTCATGTATAATATATGTTTGCCAATGTCTGTTAGTTGTCTATTTCTAAGTAATTTAGTTTATTTTACCTACAGTAATATTACACTATCGTTTTCAAAATAGTTTTTCCTGACGATGTAAATATTCACTTTGAATGTAACACGAAATCTTTTTTTTTGTTTCTTTTCTGCGTGTGTTCTTTGTATATTTTCGAAGTTTATAATACGTTAGCACTGTTATAATCTTGATGTTATAAACTTGATGTTATAAAATTGATGTTACAAACTTATATCTTTTGCGAAAACAAAATAAATACATATAAGTATTCTTACTTCCCGAGTGGCATTCGGGCATGGAATGGGTTGTCTGAACAAACCAAGAAAAACCGTAACTTAACATCATTTAAATCATTAAAAAAAGATGCAAGACTAGATTCGGACGACGGATGAGCGTAGGACGCAATAATCTTCTTGATAGAAGGAGCTTCTGTAATATATAAGATAAGATAAAAACCTAAATTAAGCATCACAACACGTGTATCGCAACAATAACAAACGTGAACATATGTCTTGACATTAATTACACGTCATACGCAGAATAACCAAAATTCCAATGTTTACACTATAACTATAAAGTAGTCGTTCACATAAGCAGTAGGCCTAAGCGAGAGGTGAAGTAAAGTAAAAAAAAAAAAGTATCCCTTCGGACCAAATCAATCCATAGGGGTTGGTGAAGCAGCGTTCACCAGTTTCTGTGGCCACGTCATACTAGATGATTGTGTGGCCAGCACTATGCACAGCCGCCTTTACTTTACCCCAACTAAGGTCAGGTAGGCTAACCATCAGAGCTTGGCAGACTCAGGGACACCCTCCAGGGGTAGACTCTTTATTTTCAGAAGGTTAATGCCCGTGAGCAGTTTATAGGAGAAAAAAAAGTTTAAGAGGTCTTTCTTTTTATTTTAGTTAATGGTGGTGTTTTAGGCCTTATTACACACCACGTCGTATCGACGGGGAAAAAACGTGGAAACCATGAAAACACGTGGAAAACACGTTTTTTTTTCGTGGTCGATACGACGTGGTGTGCCCGCTGAGTTGGTCCATCTTGGTTCGGCCTGACACGGTCGTACTTTTGTTTCTGTGAATAGCCACAGGGCTCTAGTTGGCAACATCGTTGAAGACGTACTGAAGGGCAAACCTCGGTAGGGCATGGACGACTCTGGAATGAACGCACCTCCAGAAACTTCCTCAAGTCGTTTCTTTTTCTCCTTCTTCTTCTTCTTCTGAAACCAAGAAAACAATGCAATGAAAACTTGAACCGGAAGCTGTCAAGGGAAGTAATGGGGGCGTTGAAGTCTGGTATCTTCTCAACGGGAGATAACAATACATTACGCGCCCCGTGTCAAAAGTTTGCAGGGTGCAGACTCTGCACATACAGTCCCCCCCCCCCCCACCTTCCCAACCCCCCATTTCCTTTATATTTTGTTTGTTTAAAATAAGGTTGGGCTGCTGAGTAACAGATTTGATTACTGGAAATGATTTTAAAGCGCCCTCCACCTCCTCCGCCCTCCCCCTCCACCACTCCTACATGGCTATGTTCCGGGATCGGGAAGTCCAGACATAATTACAAGGATAGGATCTCGGGCAAGGAATGGGCCTACCCGGTACCCAGAATATTATTTCATTATTTATTTAGTTGTTGTTGTTGTTTTTTATTTAGCCTTGAGAACATCCAGTTTTTGTATGTCATGTTGCTTCATTCACTCATTAGATGGATTTGGTTGTTTTCATTGTTTTATTTATGTGTTTATTTTGTTGTGTAGTTTTCTCGTCTGTATGTACGTCATGTTGCTTCATTCACTCATTAGATGGATTTGGTTGTTTTCATTGTTTTATTTATGTGTTTATTTTGTTGTGTAGTTTTCTCGTCTGTAGGAATGGCTGAGAGTTTGCATGTAACTGGATTCGAGAAAAGAAAATAAATAGATAAACAGGCAACTAAAGAGAATATTAAAAAAATAGAAAAATATTCAGAAAAGAGCTGCATATATTCGCAAATGACAAGAGTAACAGCAATCTCTAAACCTAGAAACACTAGAGGACAGAAGGTCAAAGAGTAAAGTAGTCATAATACATAAGGCATTAAACTCTAATTTAGAAATTCAACACAATAACAACCTGTTGCAAAGCTCAGATAAAGATAAAGACAAAAACACCTTCCTTGTCCCTTATGCGAGAACAAATGCATACAAGTAGCCTACTCTTTCGTCCCGAGTGGTATCCGAGCACGGAATGGGTTGCCTGAGCAAACCACGAAAACCAGTAACTTAACTTCATTTAAAACTTTAATAAAGATGCAGGACTAGACTCAAATCACAGATTTGCGTAGGATGCAATAATCTTCTTTATAGCAGGAGCGTCTGTAACGTAGGCCTATAAGATAAGGTCAAGCATGTGATAATAAATGATGTTCTGTCGACTATCACCGATTGGGGTGCTATCTTACGTCCAGGGATGGGTCAAGGGGAAAACACTCCAAAACTAGCCTCCCCTCTCCTCGCCGCTATTGTTAAAATGTATTTTCTTTGATAGAAATCTTAACGTATAGGTTCCTTCTTTACATAAATCTTTTCTTATATCTGAAAGACACATCTTCTATAGACAAGATTATTGCGTGTAATTGAGAGTGTGTTTAAGAGTATATTTGTAGGACTATAATTGAGGATGTGTTTCTGAGAGTATATGTGTTTGATTGAGGATGTGTTTCAGAGCATCCATGTAGCGAGTAAGTATGTGTATATGGGCGTAGGCTATATGTGGTGATTTAAGATATGTTTCTGAGATTGTGTAACTGAGTGTAGGCCTACGTGAGAGTGTATGTTTGTGTTTGCGCATGCGTGATCATCATTATCGTCACATCACAGAAGAGAAAATAGTAACACGCAAAACCCCCCAAAAATGCAATGTCTAACTTACTTAAACTCTGGAATTCCTAAGCTAACGTGTCAGAGATACAGCAGAATGTGTCTCTCTCGGATTGGACTTCCAGAGCCACAACTAACACCGTAGAAGTTGTGAAAATCTACAGATAGATTCTACGAAGAAAAAAACCTAATCGTATTTATTTGTTAAAACGATGAACGGAGTTTTGTTGGTTGGCAACGTGAACAAAATACGGTTTAATTTCATTTTTGATGTTGTTATATTTGTTTTGTTGATTCCATGTAAGTAGGCCTATCCCGTCCAACCAAATTGATCCAAAATGCCGGGGAAGCAGCGTTCACCAGTTTCTGTGTGACCACGGCATGCTAGGTTGATTGTATGTCCAGCACTATGCACAGCCGCCTTTACTTTACCCCAACTAAGGTCAGGTGCCCATCATTGCAGGGTAGACACAGGGACACGCGCCAGACCCGGGAAAAAAATCATAGCCTGAACCAGGATTCGAACCCAGGACCTTCGGTAAGCCAGCCAAACGCGCTGCCGCAGCACGGCCACAAAGCATCCATGATTCCATATAGTTACTGTAATATTCCTAAAATGCTGAAACTATTGTTTGGTTGCCATTATCATTATTGGGGCATAGTTGTGTTTTTTTTAATAGAATAAATGGAAACACAGGTCTATTAAGGGACGTTATCAAGAATAACACAATGATACGCTGAAAAAAAATTGATTTATGTCCCTTAGATGTGCACGCCGAAGAATTCGCCGGCTAGTTCTCGTGCTAGGACTTGACGAAGATTTTATTGCTTACCTCCCCTTGATGCTAAACACGCTGAGCAATATACGGTAAAATAGCTCAATGGCTAAACACCTTTGATTGTCCAACAAAGGTTAATCAACAGAATGATGCCGAAATGTTGAAAACAAACAGTGTACAATATGTATTGTTTGGTGAAGAGTTAAAATATATATACAAATTGTATACAAAGTTTATTTGTTTAATATAAGACTCAATATTTTAAGCGAAAAAGCAATTAAAATATTTTGCTTATTTCCCATTAGGCTATACGAAAACATCGAATGTACAAATAAGACCATTTGAATGCCTATTACATAGATAGCGAGACAGCTAGACAGCTAGATACTAGATGCGTAGAAAATTAAAAAGCTAGTTTGATAGCTAGATAGCTAGATGGATATATTTTAGATAGCAACATAGATAGATATGTCACGGTTCTGGACGAAACCATGACTTATTAGCACTAATGTAGATAGATAGTAGTGTAGAACTTAAGATCATAGATTAGCGTAAGTTTAGGATAGAAAGGAGGAGAGTAGTCTGACGTCATAACACATCTCTCTCTCACGCAACTGTAACTCTCCAGCCACCCTTCAACACCTTTCCCCAACCTTCACTACATTCTATTATTTCCCAATTCAGAGATTACTAACTAAATGCTGCCGAAATGGTACTCAATTTTGGATGAATGAGAGTGTATGTGTCAGTTATGTGAAACCTACAATGTATATATTTATATCATGTCTTCGATTATTAATTCATGTTGTTATTTTAATGTGGTTATACATATATCACGTCAGTAACTATTAATTCATATTGCCAATTCAACATACATGTATATAGGCATTACGTCATTGGCCCAAAAACTCGACTCCTCGCTTAACCCCCACCTTTAGCCCCCCTTCCGTGCTCTCCCCTGCTACCTGTGAAGCCGGTTGGCCTAGCGGTTAGTTCACTGGACTGTCAACCAAAAACCATCTGACACGTCGCGGGTTCTAGCCCGGCCACCGACGGATCCCTGTCGCCCTGCAGGAGTTTTGGGCCTGTAAACATATTTGCGCCAGCAGGCAGCAGTGTGTTTACAGAGCGCACTGAGCATGCTGAAATAGCATGGATAGAAGCGCTATATAAGTAACCAATTTAATTTTAATTTACCCCCTTATCTCCCCTTCACCTACCCAACTCACGGGGCAGCGGCATGTTAGTTAATCCCCTTGTTCCACTGGCTCCTGAGAAACTGACCAGGGAAACCGTTTCCACACATGTATAACACTTTTTGGGGGAAGTCTGACCACTGACCACTTGACATAGTAATATTAAGTCCCCTGTAGGAAGGATGAATCATTTCCCCCTCTCCTTTGTTCCCCTGTACACCCCGACCCCCCCCCCCTCTATACCCCTACCACACGGGTTGTTGGCTGTATTAATTGCTTTCATCTACACCCCAACCCCGCCTACACCACCCTCTCCCTCTAGTGATTCATCCTTTTATACAGAAATATTTTCGAACTAGCCAATCGGAATCATATCTAAATCTAAATTAAGGGAGTTAACCAACCGAATTGAGAGCGACCACGTGATTTGGACTCACAAGGACGCTAGAGCGAAAACTTAGAAGGGCAGTCTTGGCTTGGCTCTCGGCCTGTAAACTTGGGCCTGGAAGTCCCTACCTGTACACTTCGACTCGCATATTAGACCTTCTCCCTGCATGCTTAGACTCTAGATTTTTGGCGAGTAATAGATTTTCCAAAGTGTAGTTGTGTAACTTAATGATAGACTACATGACAATACCATAGCTAGTGCTAGCTTATACTGTTTCGATTCGTGTATATTTTCCCCATTGGATTACTGAATGACAATAAACATTATAACTTTCACCAGAGATTTGCTTGTGTACACCTTAGAACTGTCTGTGTGTATTTTATGTCATCTAACGAGCCAGGAGAGAACTAATCAATATTCCAGGTCGATTACAGCTTCAGCACAACATACTCCTACGACAACAAGCCATAACAACCCCAATCACCCACATCCCGATCCTGACAAGATAGATAGATGATAAATAGATAGATAGATAGATAGATTGATTGATTGATTGATTGATTGACAGAGAGATAAATAGACGGATAGATAGATTGATAGACAGACAGATAGACAGATAGATAGTAAACTATCAAAGACTGAATTGTATCTCTGCTTGATGTATTCTTATAAACTTTTTCTATTGTTTAAACCCATTCAGTAAGTTAATGAAACTGGATTCTTTTCAACACTAATAAATTAATAACAGTTTTATCATCTCAATCCAATGATCCAGTTCAGCGGACGGCAACTTTTTGCTTATAGTGTGCCAAACTAGGATTTCTAAATCATTCAGCGTGCCAAAAGCGTGAATATCGAACTGCTCATATAATATTATTTGTATTTTGCATAAGACAATTTATTTAGATTTAGTGCCGTAGCATGACCAGGACCAAATGAAAAGGAGCGCTATAGAGAAAATCATTAAAGCGTTTTATATTTAATTTTTAAAAAAAACTGTTTGTTATTAGCATCTTTTTTTAAATCCATTCATAGCTAATGCTCAATTTCATTTATCAACTTACACATTAATGGTAAATGCATCAACATTAGAATTTAGTTGTCAAGATATTAATCAAGTAACAAGTATAAATTACTAATAACTTGATTTCAGCATTACTGAGATTTCCACTTCTATATTATTACTGGTATGGCCCTAACATTGGTAAATTAACACTGTACTTAGGCGAATAGATACGTAGTGGTCATACAAACCGGGTAATTAATGTAATGTTTAAAACCATACATATACATTCTTTAGTCATATAATATTTAAATAATTTTTATCTTTTATAGTTTGATAATTTTAAAGGTATAAAATGTAAGCCATTAGTATTTTTAAAGGAAACAAAAAAGAAACATATTACAAATATTAATGCAAAGAAAACCGGTCAATTATCTCCCTTTAATTAAATTTTCCAAACGTGCAGCTATTGATGCTAAACGAGTTAAACAATTTTAAATATAACCAGTGTTGTTTTTAAATTATTATTTCTTTATACAAATTCAGCATTATGCTCTTTTTTTCATTGCGTAATTAGATGTATGAAATGAATTTACGTTGTAAATTAAAAAAAATGTCTGCATTATCAAATTCAATTTAAGGAATTTATTTTTAAACATTATTAATTACAATAATTACACCACATAAGCCTGTTATATTTATTACAATAATAAAACAAACAAATTTGTTTTAGAAATAATTATTTTTATGCCTAATTAAGTTAGATGAGCATGAAAACTCGTTTAAATGTAATTAGCATGTATCAATTAATGAGCGCAATTTCTTTGAATGCACTTCGCTAATTGTTCAATGTCAGGTACATATTTATTCACTTCTGAGTAGTCAAGTTTAAGTGATCTCTTGGTATGCTTAAGACAGCTTTCATGTGCGATAAAATATGTTCAATAGTGTAAATTAAACCAATACTGAAGTATAACGAATGCCTTGCAGTTGACAACAGATGACTTTCCTAAGTAGCTATTCCTTTCAGATTTTCCTCAAAATCACATTTCGATGCCAATTTTTCGGATGTTTAGAATAACATGAAATTGCCAATTTCCCTCCACTATAAAAAGATCCAGATCTAAGTAGTTTTTAGTAAGATCAAGCCACTAAGTCTTAATGAAGTATGTAAACACGAGTCCATGAATTTGAAAGTCTTGCTTTTGTTTAGAAAACTCCACATTGAGTGCTTCATTGTACTTCTAAAAACGCTCATCTATCTTAATTTGCCTTAAATTATGGAAATAGTAAAAAAAACATCGGCTACAACAGTCAGTTCTCCTTATTCAAGACCGGAATTGTTTAAATCAAGATACACTTAATTGCTTTCAGACCAGAAACGAATCTATCCAAGACTTTACCTATACTCCGTATCACTTTCTTCTAACAACAATAGATTCAATCACAAATCGAAGGTCCAATGATGAGATCATTGCACACAAACATTCCTAAACTAAAACAGTCGACGTCCAGTGTGATTCACATGTTTTCGCTACACAGCACCAAATATGCTGACCTGCGTTGCTTTGACTTGCATCTAAAAAAATCTTCTTGGAGGTCTCTCGCGTGCCAAGTCTGGCACGTGTGCTTTATGTTGCCGATCCCTGATCTAATTTACGATGTACGTTTAAAAAATATACAATCCAAAAATCAAAAGCTGCAAGACAAAATGTCTAGAACTTCGTTATTATAGACAAAATAAGGAGAAGACCAATCAGGGCTAACTATTCCATTAGTTCGCTAGAAGATCGGGCCTCGAGGTTCACGGGCATGAAAGGGGGCAAGGACATTAATTTCGGGAAGACGTCTTGGAGTTTAAGGTGGAACTTGGTAATTTTGAGCCAAGTCATGAATTAGAAAATAATTAATTAATCATTAACATTCCATCTATCCCCTTTTAACTAAATAAAGAAGAGGTTTATTGGCTCGATAAACCTCTCACAGAAGACTGCCCCTACTTCTAAGCCAAGAATATATTATGGCGCATAGTCGTGAAGCCCTGGGCAACGCATTCTGTCAAAATTTCAGACACATACCCCCCCCCTCCCCTCAAAACATCCTAAATCAGTTTTTGTTTTGTTTTTCTTAACACTTTATGGTTCGCATTGGTAAATCCCTATTGAACGCCCCTGAATGTCACACATTTTCCCTAATTTTAAAACTAGGCTCTATTTATTTTCCTCTGTGATTTTAAAACTCTTGTATATACATCTACAGGCAAAATTTCCGGGGGGTCGACCGTGTAAATTTAAAGTGGCTTATGTAAGCTACAGATAAACATTTCATAAACTACAATGATCCGAAAGCTGTAGATCTAATAATTTTTTAAATACAATTTGTATTGACTGAAATCATTTACGAAAGTAATTTTAAATAAATTTTGTAATCAGGTTAAAAATAGGCAAGTCTTTTTATTTAACAAAAGCTAAATTGCCCGCCGTCGCCCGTGGAAGGACTATCCCTGTGGATGAGAATCGAACACCCATTTTCCGCGTGCGTCTAAAATATAATTATTCGATTTTACTTGCTAAAAACATTTTAGGAAAGCTGTAAGTCCTGTATATCTTTACAATCTTTTAAAAATAAGTGGGGAATCGAACCCAGGTCGCCTGCATGGCAGTCGCACACGCTAATCACTAGGGAAGACACATTTCAGAAGCAAGCTCGCAACACTAAAATATGAGACAATAAGGTCACGTGTCTTTAAATTAGCCAATGGGGATCGAATAAGACACACACCAGTTATTTTATATAGATTGATTAACCTTTATTTTTGTTTGCGTTTTTTTTTAAAAATTCTTTTGGATGGCGAAATGCTAAATCTGCAAAATGCTGATGCTCAATCAAAAAAGCACATTATATACAGTGCTTTTTTTTTATTTTAAAAAAAATGCATTTAACGGTTTTATTAAAAATGAACAAAAATTTCATATCAAGTTAAGCACTTTCACACCTTGTGCTCTTAGACTTAATATTGGGTCATTTGTGCAGTTATCAATAGTTGCCATTGACCTCATGATTATCCAACTTAAAGTAGTTAGGTTTTGGAGAGTAGCAGAAGCGCTGATTTTAGACTCAGATGTGTATGTTGTGTGAACGCCAGATATTGCATTGGTCCCAAGAACTGAATTTCCTAACCAACCCTCCCCTCACCCATTTTTCACGCTTGACAAAAAATTTTTTTTTTTAAATTGAACAACAAAACAACAACGCTGACATAAGCTCGTTTTGGTTTCTCGTTTTTTTTTTTACTTCCCTTTCCAACTTCGTGCGTATTGTCTCCCCTTCCTGGAAACAACACCAGAGAACGTCACGTCTGGATGCATAATTTGAATCTCTAGTAGTCCATTTGAATGTATGCATGACTAAATAAATATATTATGATAGAAAGATAGTTTATGCAGCGTACATCGCATTCATCCAAGTGAATCAGGAAGTTGTCAAGAACAGGCTTGAGGTAGGTATGAAAATATAAAATATATAGATCTACCTCTCTCTCTCTCTTTCTCTCTTTCTTTCTCTCCGCTATAACATTCTATTTCTCTCAAATTCGGAAAAACCAAGCGTCCGGGTAAGAGAGACGGATCCAGTTGTTTTTTTGGGGGTTTTTTTTTTTGGAGGGGAAAGGGGGGGGGGGGATTGAGAAAAGTTAAATTTCAGAAATCGAGGCCAAAGCCACCAACCATAACTTTGCAACACTTTTTTTTACAGAATACCTTACAATAAATGCTTGGAATCAAACATAGTTGAAAGTAGGAGTATATTATCGTCATCTTTTTACATGCTTTCGTCATCTTTTTTACCTGTTTTCGTCATGTTTTTACCTGCTTTCGTCATGTTTTTACATGCTCTCGTTTTGTTTTTACATGCTTTCGTCATCTTTTTTACCTGTTTTCGTTATGTTTTTACCTGCTTTCGTCATGTTTTTACATGCTCTCGTTTTGTTTTTACATGCTTTCGTCATGTTTTTACATGCTTTCGTCATCTTTTCTACATTCTTTCGTCATCTTTTCTACATTATTTTTACATGCTTTCGTCATTGCGTAGAACGCAACAATCTTCTTTATAAAAGGAGCTTCTGTAATTTATAAGATAACCTCGTTCTTCAGATACACAGTTGATAAGCAAAACTGTATAGGCCTATTGTGTAAAAGTTTGAAAAAAAAAAAATTCCGGCCCATTTCAGGAATTTCTATAAAAGACAATTTTAGACATAATAGATTGTATGAACTTCTGAAATGAAAGTTACTTTCAGCATCTGACAAAACTAATTTAAAGTCGGGGAGTAAATCCTATATCTTTAAGTCTGAGTCTAACAATGTGGAGCTCGCATCCACTCATTCATTCAAGGATTTCAAAACTAAAAATTTCGGGTCAATAACTATAGACGTTAGCGAAACCGTTTGGTGTCATACAAAGATCTAGTTGATTTGATTTTTGTTTAAATGTAGCTAGTTCAAATCTTAATGCTTGTTTCTTCAAATGGTCTGCGGTGGTCGAGCGATAGAGCGTTCGTCTGGCGTACCGACGGTCCTGGATTCGAATCCAAAGCTATGAATCGTTATCGAGTCTGGATGGTGCCCATGAGTCTGTCAGCTCTGATTGGCACCTGATCTTAGTTGGGGTAAAGCGAAGCCGGTTGGGCATTGTACTGGCCACACAACCCCCTCGTATGCCGCGGCCACAGAAACTGGTGAACGCTGCTTCACCGGCCCCCATGAATTAATTAGGTCCAACAGGATACACTTACTTTACCTGTTTCTTCAAAAAACGGAATCACGTGACATTATTCATCAGAACCTACCACGCTGCTAAAGTTGTATCTTCTCATCTGTTTCTTTGTATTCTTTTACATTTGTGTCCGTTATAGAGGTCGTCACGGTCTAGTGGTAGAGCGCTGACGTTCTAGGATGGGGGTCGGGGTCATCTCTTGGGTTCACCTGTTTCGTTCTCCAGTCTTAGAAAAGTCTTTACATTGGAATACAAGCTAAATTGACCCGGCGTTATCCGGGTAAAAATAAAACAGGCCTGTATAACTTAGTATAACTTAGTATAACTTAGTATAACTTAGTATAACTTAGTATAACTTAGTATAACTTAGTATAACTTAGTATAACTTAGTATAACTTAGTATAACTTAGTATAAGCTACAGATAAAACTTGTAAAAGTTACAATGAACAGAAAGCTTAAAATCGAGGAAAGTAATTTCATGAAAACAATTGTAGAAAAAAAATGGTATAGGCTAACTATAGAAACGAACCCGGGTCGCCGGCACGGCAGTCCGATATGTTTTCCACTTAACTATCGAAGACACATGTTCAAAGTGTAATCGGAAATGTATAATATGAGACAATAAGGTCACGTGTCTTTAAATTAAGCTAATATGATTGGTTGAACACACACACTCAGTCTACTTTATCTAAGCCTATATATATATATATAATTAATAAGAATTAATTAATTAATACATTAATATGAAAACTTGGCTTTCATTTGAGCTCAGGACAGTGGTGAGCAAGCTTTATGTGCATGCTTGCGTGCCAGGAAAAAAGTTTGCCACGCGTGCCATTATGATAGCTTAACCAAATTGACCTTTTGACCTCACAAAACAGAGCCACCATTATCGTGTGCTCAAAACGTTTGTCTTAGTCCTGCCGGTGTCTGAAGTCTGATGCGACGAGAGATATACCGGAAATAATGCTGACGTCACCTCAGTCATCACCTTTTTTTGTCACCACCCCATCAATGAGTTAATGTTAAGTCTACATATATTTTTGAACTTCTGGTGTCATGTCACCTTTATTGTCACACTTTTGATAAGAACTTTATCCTCGCTATTTCTTTCCGTTGCCTCCTTTGTTTTTACTAAGAGAAGCCAACTCTTTGATCACTATAGTATCATCTCCCAGAGAGCCTCCTCTAACGTGGTCTTTATATATACCTTCTACATGTCACCTCTGAGATCGCGAACACGTTTAGTGTGACAGTAGCTGTCACAGAACAGACCTGCCAACTCTTACGAAAATGTACTGAATTTCCGAAATCTTGATTCGTTTATTTTTACCCTATTAGGAAAAAACTAGTTATTATACCCGTCAAAATGATGGAGAAGCGAATGATTACAATGTGTCTTGTTAAAGGAGAAAGAAAAAAAAAACTAACAATATTACGAAAATGTAGTCAATTTGACTATCCGTTTTTTTGACCGATTAGGAAATATTTACGAATTGGATTTGCTGCCAATATCTAGTATTATCTATAGTAACATTCAAACTGTCACATCATAATAACAGCCTGTAACATGTGCACGTCCTACATGTATTAATATGTTGTCCCTTTTATTGATACCTCAAAATATAATCTATTTTCCACTCGTCTTCTCAAATGCATCGCCACCTTCAAATTACCTATGTTGGTATCTATTATCACATATTATGACCTCTTGGTTATGAAAAATCATATTTTTAGTTTCGTCTATCCCTAATACAATTTTTCACATTTTCAACGCTTAAAATGCATGATTAAGAAATTATTTTTCAGAAAGTATCATTTAGTCTAATTCAGTGAGAATCTTTCAAAACAATTATCAGTCAGCCAGAAAATACAATTGCTGACTCCTAAATTATACTTTTTCTTGTATGATAAATGGTATGATATGTGCGGGAATGTCTATTGTGCTTGAGTACAAATAGTTCTTTAACCCTTTGTTGCATGAGGTATGAAGGAGTCGAGATACAGAGTTGATTTTTGGTACACAGCCTTCTATCAACATAAAAATAACTCTGAAAAAACAATTTTTGACCTATCGTGCCCGTGGGGGTGGGGTCAGAATGTCCAATATATTGGACGCCATGAACGCCAGGATCCATTTTTTCCTCATAAGACGAAATAGACAAATAATTTTATTTTTAGTAGTCTCTAAAGTATAATCATAATTTGACTACATATTTTGAAAGTTTTTATAATTAGCAATTAAACACATGTAAATATAGCATGTATCAGTTTGTAAATGATACATTTTATAATAAAAAGTGAGAAAAATTAGCAACACCAATAAAGTAATATATTTTTTAAACGTTTATTTTTAATTCATTGTATGGTTTTTCAAAGTTTTTAGGTTACATTTACATTATATTTTTAATATAAGTTTTCTTTTGAGCTTTGTACAATATAATAAAATAAACATTCTTCTCTTTTGTCATTCTATTTGATATCTACATACATACTACATTTTTTATTAAATTCTACCAATACGCTGTAAGAGTCCTCCTATGCATGGCGTCCAATATTTTGGACATCCCAATAAATAGTACTTCCTCCTTGTATGCATGGTGTCCAATAAACTGGACATGGCACTAAAAATCATTCTGACTTATAAATATCAAAATATATACGCTAGAATATGTTTAGTTATGTAGCTGTAACATAAATACACACTTACAATGGATTTTTAAATTATTAGATGTATTGTGTTGAGTACAAAAAAATAAAATGTCCCTTTCCTCTTAAAGGCCTTGAACGTCTTCCATTGTAATTGTTATTGAAAAAAAAGTAGTCAAGAGTACCGGCTCTTGGCTATTAAAAAACATGGTCCATAGAAACATTAAGACACAGAACAAAATATCTTTTGCATTAAGCTAAAGGTATGGGAATTAAAAAATTCGAAAAAAGTGTCCAATATATTGGACGCTATGCAACAAAGGGTTAATATTGTTTTAAGTATGCTGAAAGACGGACGTTATGTAGCCTAATCAAGTCAAATTTCCATTTATTTGGATCAATAAAGTAATCCTATCTTATTTAAAATATATATTTTCAGAAACCAATTCGAAGATGAATGGGAGATAAATAAAACCGATCAAAACAACCGGAAATAAAAAGCTGTCGGTCCAAAAAGGAAGCTAAAAATAGAACCTAAAGTTTAAAAAACCCAACGTTTGTTTAGGTTTTGGGGGCGGGCTACCGGCACTGGGGTCAGCTTATGTATTCTAAACAATTTACTTTAAATCTAAACCGAGTTTCTCGGTGCAGTGTTTTAAATAGCCAGATGTTAGAATTCAACCTTTTCAAATAGTGAACATTGTAAAATAACTATGCTCATTGATCTCTGGTTCCATGTTTTAGTCATGCTATTTATATTTTCAGATCTTACATGTTACAGACGCTCCTTCTATAAAGAAGATTAGTGCGTCCTACGCTCATCCGTGGTCTGAGTCTAGTCTTGAATTTTGATTAGAGTTTTAAATGATGTTTATTTACTTGTTTTTTTCTTCTTTGTTCAGGCAACCCATTCCATGCCTTGATACTATTCGGGAACAAAGAGTATCTATAAGCATATGTTCTGGCATAAGGGATAAGAAAAGTAAGTTATTGTCCTTATGTTTTTCTGAGCATTGCAACAAATTGCTATTGTGTTATATTCCTAAGTTAGAATATAATGCCTTGTGTATTATAACTACTCTACTCTTTGCCCTTCAGTCCTCTAGTGCAGGGATCGACAACCCACGGCACGCGTG